>PVIJ01003259.1:0-139104 GCA_004024925.1 Scalopus aquaticus
GAGAAAAATATCGAATGGTTTCACTTATAACAGGACTATAGGGAGGCCGGGTGGGAGAGAGACAATCAGTGGGGGGGTAGGGGGGGAGGAAGGAGCTGGAGGGAGGGAAGGGAAAGGGCACAAAATGGAATAGAAAAGAACACAAGGGACCATGGAGATGGATCACGGGTGAATTGGTGGTGGGCTACCCAAGGGGAATACAAAATGTAAAAGACATAAATAACAATAAAAATATATATTATAAAAAAAAAATATATGCTGCTTTGTACTGCTTCCCCGTCCTCCTTTTCGAGGCTGTTCTCTCTCCAGTCAGATGATAAGCGTTAAGAGGGCAAAGACTCTGTTACTATTCTTTGTAATACTTTGACTAAAGATGGTTGATGTTTATAGTGTAAATATTATTGTATGAAATTTTAATGAATGTGGAATGATTAATTGGTACTTGTCTAAATAAAGTGGTCAAAATAACTTGGTAAATTTAGACAAATATTTTAACTTTTTCCTTTTTCCTCTTTTTAAGAGTATGCTTTTGACTAAAGTAGACCATGGGTATAGTCAGAAGTGAGTATTCTCTTTGTAGTAACTTTTTAAAAAATTATTTATTTTTGTTTATTTATCCATACAAGAGCTGGGGTGTAGGCCAGAAGTGCCAGTGGTGAGAGGATTCACCAGAGACAGAGTGGGAAGCAGAACAAGCGGATCGACTGAGGCACACTGCTGAGGGGAGCAGCGAGGGAGACGAGAGGTCTGCTGTGCCATGTAGGTTAGCTCCCTGGCTGGGGATGGAGGGATTGGGAGGAGTGCGTGTGTGCACGTGTGTGTGTGTGTTGAACTCATGCCTACATGGCTGGTGATAGCTTGATAGTGCTGAGACTTAACCCCTTGCACCACTTGGGAGGCCCTGTAGTAACTTTTTAAGTAACTATTTTTGCTGGAACTTTATCCTTATGAGACTTTTGTATATATTAATAGATTCATAATTATGAAGTTTCAGTAAGCTCCTTGATTTTTGACAGTCTCTTTACCTTAGCATTAGCATTTTTATTATACATTTAATGGCTAGCCCTGTGTCTTGTGAAAGGAAAAGCAAAACAGGAGCTTAAACTTAGAGTTAGCAAAGATCGATACTAAAAAGTAAATTGAGTGATGTTTGTTGTGCCAAAAATACATGGAGTGCCACTGTAAAGTTTACCTAGGGTGCTTTATTATTCCTTTCTAGATATGTTTTCAGTGGTTTTTGTCTGTAAAAGTTTACTTTGTGTTTAATGTTAGCATGGTACTTTTGTTGAGAGGTATGGGTTATTTCTACAGCAACATTTAGTCATTTTTACTTCACTTATGGGGTCACTGTAAAACAGACAAGCTGTTAATTGGCAAGCTGACTTAACCATGTCTGTGCCTAAGCTGCTTCTGTTTTCCTTCCTCTGTGCCTTTTCCCCGTCCTTCTTTTTACTGTATGTATCAAAAGCAAGTGTTCTCTTTTTAAAACATTGCAGAAAGGACTATCATCTTTAGTCACACCCTCTTCCATATTTGTAGAGGTGGTCATAGTAACATCGCATGCACCCTTTTGGACAGATTTATGTGTATTTACACTTACCTATATAAACCACAGAGCGTAAGGTTCTTTTTTGGGGTGGGGGGACGTGCTCTCTTTGTAAAAATGATATCACACTCTTTGACTCGCAATATATTTGAAGAGCTGTTCATTTTAATTTATTTCATTTTTTTTTAAAGATTTATTTTTTATTTATACATACAAGCTGGGGTATAGGCCAGAGGCATGGGGCAGTGAGAGGGTTCAGCAGAGCCAGAGCAGGGAGCAGAACAGGCAGATCAGAAATACACTGCTGAGGGGAGCAGCGGGCAAGGCAGGAGAGGTCTGCCGCGCCATGTGGGATTCTCCCTGGCCGGGTGTCAAACTCGCGTCGCCGCTGCCGACAGCTCCACAGCGCAGCGCTTAACCGCTGCGCCACCGGGGAGGCCCAAGAGCTGTTCATTTTAGAAAACAGAATTTGACTTTGTTCTTCCCAGTTGTTACATGTTGACTTAGAATTGAATATACTATAGTTTATTTAGCTTTCCTATTAATGGACATTTATGTTTCTGATTTTTTTCATACAGATAAGTGCTGCAATGTAGCATCTGTACTTGCAGTTGAATATTTCTCTAGGGTAGTTACTGAGAAGGAATTCATGATGGTAGACATATTCAGGACTATAATAACCACTTACCAGTTGGCTATCTGAAGTTTTTACTCCTTCCAGCTGTACTAGCAAAGATGCCAACAAATGATGTCTTAAATGTCAAAGACAAAATTTAGACATTTTTCTCACAGATTGCTGTGAGAAAAAATGGTGTCTTGTTTTAACTTGCATTTTCCTGAAAATAATAAGGTTGAACATTTGTTTATTCACCATTTGTTTTTCTTCCTGTAAACTGCATGTATCTAATTAGAGTACTTACAAGTAAGTTTTTATATATATATAATCATACGTACATAAATGTATAATTATATATGTATATTTAAAAAAGTATAATTATTGTTGAAATACATGTTTAGAAAAGTGCGTAAGTCACAAGTATACAGCTCTAACATTATAAATTAGTTCGTAATTTTGAACTTTAGATAAAGTCATATACAGTCTCTGCTTTTTTCTATGTATTAACTTTTAATTCATTTTAAGTAAAGAGTTGCATCAGCCGTCAGAGCTATGACTATATAATTTTTTTCTCACTAAACTTAGAGATAAGTGGTGTCAATTTAACATTATCCTAGATGTTCTTACTATAGTTTAAGAACTCTAGGAATGGCCCGCCCACTTCTCCTGGAAGACTGTTTACCAAAATTCTGCTTGAAAGTCTTGCTTCAGTTTGGGTAAATCTAACTGAGCTCTGACCCCATTTGCTCTTGAATTGTCCTGTTGTGTTTTATCAGAATGAGTTAACTATGATTTTATTGAATAGAAGTACTTTCTAACTAGAATGCCTCTTACCTTCAACCTTGTTGTGTTTTCGTTTGTTTGTTTATTTTAATCTGGGAAAGTATTAGTCTTTTGAGCTGCTTCAGGAAGATGAAAACTGTAATTCCTTTCCTTTATTGTCTGTCATTTTCCCAAATAGGTTAGGGTGCCAGAGCAAGTTCTTCTCCCCCTGCTTGCCTTGTGATGTTTAATTGACATGGAAAGGTGTTTCAAGTTCTGTCTTTCAGATCTATTTTTGTTTCTTTTGGTGATTTGCTTATTAAGGGTATATACCTTTTTATCTTCAGGATATCTTCAACATAAATTCTTAAAAAAAATCTAGCAATTTGCTTATACTTTGCTTTAGAACAGACTTGGGAATTATTAGTAAAATTAAGTAAAGATAATAAGATAACTGGTGACATTCTTAAAATTTTTTCAAGGAAACCATATGCTTCCTAGGAGAATATAAAGTGATTTATAATAAAAGCCATTTTGATAATGCCAATAAAAATAAAAGGTTGTAAAAGGAGAAAGAGATCAAAAACTATAATCTTTGATCAAGAATTAATGTTAAATTAAGCTGAGTCTATCTCTTGAGACTCAAAAGAAACACAACTACAGTTCTCACTGGGGAATATAGAAACATGGCATTTCATCAGGGAGACAGATGTGTTTATATTACTAATTTCCAAAAAATGCAGAAGTGTTCATCAGAAACAGGTCATGCAAATTAACACGCATTCAGGGATTTAAAAATGTATTGGTGAACTTAAAAGAAATTAATAAGCTCATAAATATTTCACTTATGTTTTTAAGAAACTGAATCAATATGATTTTGTCTGGGTTTGAAGTGTTCATCTAGTGTGCAAGAACTCTGCATAAAAACATCTGCCTTGAATTATTTAAAATATGAACACAGTTCTTTCAGATTGCCGAATAATCACAGTCAGGCTGTGATTGTTTTAGCTGTTAAGACATTTTTATTTCCATTACTGAGTGATCATTTTGCAATAATGACTATTACTACACATGCAGTAATCGACCTTAGTGTTCACACTTCCATTATAGGCATGTGATTTTGTCAGTTGAATCAAGATCAACATGTTGCTTATCTATTTTTGGAGTGGTCTTGAGAAATTATAAACCAGCTTGATCTTTTGCTTTGTGTTTGGATGGATTTCCCCAGCTTGATTTTCTAACTCTTTTGCTGAGTTTTAAATTTTGGCTTATGCTTTTGCTAGACATTTGCTATTTTTAAATTTAACAGCTTTTTTATTCCCTGAATGTTTGTTTTCATTTTCCCTCCACAAGAGCATATTGTTCTTGTTTACTATCTATAGTACTTGTCTTCCTGAAAATATTAAATTTCCTATATGTAGTTTTTCTTCAAGTATACTTCTGTTTAGTTTTGACTATCAAACATGTAAAACAGTTTATCCTCACATATGTTTTGCTCACAATAAAATATAGAGAACTTAAAAACCAGTTAAAACTTGCATACAGGTGAAGCTTATGTGAACTTTGGGTTTTAGTTCAGGGTGATTTAGATTGGCTGTTTATTAGGGAAGCACCGCTGTCTCTATTTTCATCTTTCCTTGTGATCTGGCCATATTCCCAAGGGAAGCGTGCTCTCGTCATCTGCCTAGAACTGTGCTGTTCAGTCTAGTAGCGCCTAACCACATGTGCTATTTAAATTTAAATACAGTTAATAATTCAGTTCCTCAGATGCACTAGCCACATTTCAAGTGCTCAGTAACCCCCATGCAACTAGTGGCTACCACCTCAGCACCAGACAAGGAAAGATCTTGTCTCAGCCTTGATTTGGTATGTATATGGTTACTTAATTTCACTGTTCATAGAGCACTAACCATGCCTTCAGCTGTGTTTCCCCTAGTCTAGACACCCCACTTTACCTTCTTCAGAGATTTCCAGAATTACGCTGGAGTGGGGTAAGGGCAGTCAAACATAGCCATGAGAAGAAAGGAGCTCCAGGAAGGCTACCTGCTTCTTATTTTTACCTAACACTCTATTTTGGTAAACCCCCATTGATCCCTATTTAGGTCCAGAGCTACCTGGTGCTGCCATATTCTAAGCCTTTAGAGAATTCTGCAGGTTCATTCTGAACTTTCCACTGTACTCATTTGTACTTTGCCATTTCCAGGGCTGCCAAGATAGTCAATACTTGGCTTCCTGCTTCCCAACTGTTAAAATTTTGTTGTCCTCCCTCGTTAGATTGTACGTCTATAACAATCTCTGCATGATAGAATTCTTGAAATATAATTAATTAAATATGCACATTCCTATTTTGATAAATCCTTCCATGTCACTCACCTAAAGGATACTAATTTGTGGTCTTAGTAGAACAGAAAAGTAGCTTTGCATATAATAGCCTTGCTAATGTTGAGTATTACCAATATACTAATATTTTCATTTTTTAAAATCAAATCAGGAGGAAATGGTATCTCTTAATTTTTATTTCATTGGTGAGTGTATTTGGAAAAAGTGTATGTTAAGAATTTTCATAGGAAAATTTGCTGAATCTAAACTGAATTTAGATTTACATTAATATTTAATTACCAAGATATGTAAAATAAGTGCAATAAATATATAACAAATTTTATCTTCCTACTTTTTTGATAAAAAACGTGGATTATTTCCAAATCATCTAATTGAGCAAAATGCAGTAAGTCTGATTCAGAGTATTGTGGGAATTTGGTTTTATGGATGCTTTACTGATCCCTCGCCTTATGAATACATTTTCAGTGGCTTAAACAATATGTTTCATGCGTTACTTTAATTATTTGCTTTTTGGCTTTAAAATATTTTACTGGTTCCATTGCTATTTTGGGGACTACCCCGGTTATAGACTCTCTCATAGCTTGGTATGAACAGTATTCTGGACTTGTACTTAAGAGACCTATGTCTCTCATTTCTTCACCTATAAATATCACCGATATAATGAATCCCTTACTTGTGGAGGCTTTTGTTGAATTAGATGAGAATGTTTGTAAACTATTTTAGAATACAACTGACTTTGTCAAGGTATATACACTTAGTGGGGAAGTGATATACCAGAGTGGATTTATAAATTTGAAGTTTTAAGTGTGTAACTAGCATAATGCTTAACCAAGTTGGTCTGTCAAACCCTTGGAGCTTGAAAGATGATACTGAATATGGATAGGTTAAATGTAGTGCTAAGGAGGAATTCATTCGTAAGGAGAGATGGAGATGCCATTAGATTTTTGAGAACCTGGTATGTCTCTCATACTGTTTTATTCCCAAAGATTAATTAGTAGTGCTAGTCACACAGTAGGAATCTTCATGTATTTATTGAATCACTGAATGATTGCTAGACTAGGGAAGAAGTAGGATGGAAAATAATTTTAGAGTAGACTTGGTCTGAATAATCCCAGTACACTCATGTGACATGCCTTTTTATGTCTGTTTAAATCTGTCTGTAAAAGCTGACTTAGCAGGAGGGAGATGACATGACACAATGGAAGTAGAAGGCAGAAAAGACTTGATGCCACTGGTTGGTTATGTGAACTTAGGAAAGCCAACTAGCCTCATCTGGTCTTTGAACGTCATCTCTGGAAAATGGAAATATTTGATTTGATGATAGCTAAGCTGCTTTTTCTTTTAATCACACCAAAGGAGAAATAGTGAGGAGGAAGCATGTCAGAGCCTTTGGGGAAGGTAGTTATATATGGATACAATGTGGAGTGCAGCTCTTCAAGGGAGTTCAGCGGCTAGTGTCCAAACAAAAGCTAATGGCTAATTGGCAGGAACAAACAGCAAGTAGGAAAAGGTAGACACGGGGTTTTCAAATATAGCAGCATTGCAGATTTGGAGGGGGGGTATGAAAGGAGGTAGGGATTAAAAATACTGATTTTCAGAAGGCTTTCGCCCCTTGTTAACAACTTTAGGGCACTTACAAGTCAGAAAGTGAAAGACAGACACTGCAGTTCACTCATCTGTGGAATAAAAATAATCAGAAAACATATACTGGCAAAGCAGGATGAAAAAATTCTTAGACCCTGGGGAAAACATACTGATGACCTGAGGGAAGCGGGGGACAGAAGGAAGAAGGGGAACAGGGCATTGGCATTGGAGGTGGTTGGGTAGGGGTGAGTGAAGCATGTACAGATATGGAGATCTGAAAACTTACCCCCAGTGTTTTATTTATTTATATATATATATAAAATGATTGAAAAATTAATTTTTAAAAAGCTTTAAGTTAAAGCCTGGAGAGAAGCTGCCTCTAGTGTCTTTCAATGCGAAGAGGAAGAAAGCCTCAGAGAAAGCACGCTGAGGGTATGTAGGAACACAAACCATTTGAAGCCCTGTGTGAGCAAATTGTTGGGCCACTGCTTTCCTGCGGTCTTACCCCCTCACTCTGCTTCATAGAATTCAGAGGTAGGGTTTAACAAAAATAATGGTTCATAGCAGATTTTTCCTGTTTTTACTTTAAAGGGTTTTGTACATACACTGTCAAGTATTGGTAGAGGTTTAAAAATATACTTAGGGCCCAGATAAACTTGATTTTGTGTTGTTAAAAGATTTGACCTATTTTGTTGTTTCCTGTTGTGATTTTTTATTTATTATTTTAAAATTTATTATCATTTATATCTTTTACATTATTGTGTATTCCCCGTAGGTTACCTACCACCAATTCACCCGTGAACCGTCACCATAGTCCTTTGTGTTCTTTTCTCCCCGTTTTGAGCACTTGTCTTCCCCCTCCCTTGATGAATGTCTCTCTCTTATTTGGTTCCCCTATACTCCTGCTATAAGTGAAACCATTCAATATTTTTCTCTTTAGTTCTAGCTTTTTTCACTGAACATTATCTCTTCTAGCTCCATCTAAGTTGCTGCGAATTGCATGTGTTTATCTTTTTTGATTGCTGAATAGTATTCCATTTTGTATTTGTACCACATCTTCTTGATCCAGTCATCTATTTTTGGGCATCTGGGTTGTTTCCATATCTTAGCTATTGTAATCAGTGCTGCAATAAACATAGGGTTGCATGTATACTTTTGGATTAATGTTTTTGTGTCCTTGGGTAGAGTTCCAGAAGTGGTATTACTGGGTAGTATGGAAGTCCATTTTTAGCAGTTTGAGGAACAGCTTTCCATAGTGGTTGGACCAGTTTGCATTCCCACCAGCAGTGTAGGAGAGTTCCTTTTTTGCCACATCCATGCCAGCATTTGTTGTTGCCTGTGTTTTTTTGTTTTGTGTGTTATGGTTATTTTTAACCCTTTGCACTCGAGCGGCGCCGCTATGGCCTCCAGCGGTTTAATGCGTCCACTCAAGTGGCGCAGCTAGGGCGCCGGAGCGGTTTGGAAGTCAATATGTTTATTTCTGATGTGCGATAAGATATTCTTATCGCAATTACTTTCATGGACCAGGTTCGGCCTGCATCCTTAGCCAATTCTTAGCTTAGATTAGTTAATCTCAGTTTAGCATTGTGATATGTGTCCTGACAAACCGAGGCTGCACCTTGGGGATTGTTTTACTAAATATCACACAAAAACTAATTACAGAGTGTAATATCTAACAGATTTTGTTGTATTCAATGTAAAAATAAATAAATTGGTGAGATTTTATTATTTGTATACGTTTGTTTGAGTATAACATGATTTCAAAGTACCTGTAAAACGCTTCCCTAATATAGCTGAAATCGTCTCGAGTGGCTGGTTCGCCCACGCGAAAAAAGCCTCACGTGCAAAGGGTTAAGTATTCAGAAGTCTTGATTGCTGGAATCCCTTTTATAATATATAAATTTTAAGACCATTACTGTTTTCATAGTTTCAATGATTCCAACAGTTTTATTATCCTAAGGAAAATAATTTTGCTCCAATGAAATTTAGGTTGCAAACTGTACCGTCTATTTTAAACCATTAATGTATTGTTTTTCTGGTCTTGAGGATCCTCAATGTAATCCTTTGGCAAATAGTAAGAAAGTGAGTGAGGAGTCTGATTTCTACTTAACCTTTTAGCTCATAAAGAGTCAGTTTAAAACCAATTGCCTAAAAATATTACTTTTAGATTCAGAGAACTGAAGAATTCAGAAAATTAACATTTCTAAGTTAACATTTTTTAATAGTGCACTTTGTAAAACTGCAATCACTTTTAGGCATGGTCACCCTTGGGAAGCTATTCTTCAGTTCTTAGTCCTTTAAGTTTACTTTTTTTAGTAGAATATAAATGTACTCTGAAATATTCTAAGATTTTTGTATTGCATAAAATCCTGGGACATAGCTTTATGTTGATAATAAACAGATCAAAAACAAAGGCTTCTTAAACTGGACAACTTTTTTGACGGGTGGAACATTTATGCTGTTGAGAGTTCAATTTCTAATGTACTAACAACTTGTTGGGTTTAGACATGTAGGACATGTAAGGTCACCTTTATGGTATTCAAGCTCTTAATTCCTTTATCAGAGACTTTTGTGTAGTCCTGTGATTAAAGATTACATGCATCCTTTTGAAATTTGGGCAGATACATGTAAAGTATATTATTTTTTATATCTTTCAGAATCATGGTGTCATGGAAAGGGATGTACTTTATTCTCACCCTGTTTTGGGGAAGCTTTTTTGGAAGCATTTTCATGCTGGGTCCCTTTCTACCTTTGATGTTTGTAAACCTGTCTTGGTATCGCTGGATCAACAACCGCCTTGTTGCAACCTGGCTCACGCTTCCTGTGGTAAGTGACGTGCCCATCCTGTTAATTTTGTTAGAAGAAACATGTAAGTCTTTGCTGTATATAGTACGTGTATTTGTATTTAAAGGAGGAAATTAAAAAAAACTAGACAGTTATAAAATAATAAAATAATAATAATTTTAGGGCTATATTCCAAAAATTGAGCTACTTGTATATTCCTCCTTATGCATTTTCTTATTTTCCGTCATGATACTTTATAGCAAAATACACAGCTCTAAAGCTAACATTGAAGAATTCTTATCATTTTGCATTTCCATTTTTTACAAAACAATGAAAACATTAAGATTCAGATAACTTTTTTTTTATAACTGACATTTATGTGATTAATTAAACACATTCTCTTCCATATGGTCAAGACTGGTCACTGCCTCTTTGACCAACTTCGTTGTAGGAAGTGGGAGGACGGAAATCCAGCAGAGCCAGTGCTTTCACTTGGGAGTAGTGAATTACAAGGTGCATGTCTCTTTTGTGCATCCCTTTGGTGAGACCATCTGAAAGCTGTAATAGTCTTGTGGGTTTTTTTTCTCCTTGGACAGCCATGTCCAGATAAGATCTAATACTCTGAAAGAAAAGCTGGGTTTTAGTCAACAAGTTCTGCCATAACTGCTTTTACTGCTATTATTATTAGTGTCATTAGTATTTCTGTAGAATTACATTGTACACTATTAACCTCATACAGCTTCTGTTACATGCACTAAGATGGGTGAGGAAGATAGAAGTTTCCAGATACAGGGTTCTCCTCAATCACCCCTCTTTGTGTAAGATGAAATGAAGACTGTGAGTGGTCCTATGCTGAGTATGATCCTAGTGTTTAAAACAACATGTAAAACACTCACTTTATCTCAAGATCAGCAGAAGACATCTGGTCCAACATTCAGAAGTAAACTGCGTGAGCTGGATGTATTGATAGTGTGCTAGTCTTTTGTGAGGAACCTTCCCTAGAAAATTTTCAAGGTTAATTTCAGCTATTTTAGACCTTTGTTTTATTTACCATTCTTGAGAACTTAAGAATTAGGCAAGAGTTAGTCATTGCTGAAGCACTAAATTGGTATATATCTGAAAAAACGTCTACAGCCCAGCTATTTAACTCACTGCCTTGCTTACTGCTAACAGCATGTCCAACAAAGATTAGTAAGAAATTGAGTTCCTTATAGTTGGGTTACAGATAATTGATTTTCTAGTTAGGAGATAGTGAACATCTCTGTTCAAAGAAATAGAGAGAAAACTGTCAGGGTGTCTTTTATAACCCTTTATTTCAAGTTCTTAATAAGGAGCTGAAGGGGCCATTAAAGCAAATCGACTAAAACTCCTTATGAAAGGAAGTGATCTTTTCCCCCCCTATAGGTATAGTTTATTTTAACCAACCCCCAAATCATTTTTCACCAAAAATAAATTAGGGCAAATGCATTTAGACTAGTTAATGCTTTACAAAGTAATCTTTTGTTTCTCTTGTGCATTAAGATGATTTCATTGACAAGAGTTTTCTTACTGTATCCAGGAGCACATTTTCTGTGTTAAATGATGTAATGTACCACAGTGAAAAACTTTTACAAGAGGTCACCTAGTCTAACCTACCTGTGTGGGCAAAAATTCTTTGATAGTCTGTGGAGTTTCAGTAGTCTCTCTCAGAAAATTTCTATAAAGGGAAGTGCATGTCTGTTTATTTCACTTTTGGTTGTTTTTTTTACATGTAATCAATACTGTCAGGGTCAAAGTTTGCATGTGCCCAAAACAGTTAAGATTATAACACTGATTCCGTAATACTTTGGACATAAAGCATTCCTAACATCTTTTCTTTAACTAATATTCCTTTTAACCTGTTTTTTTGTTGTTGGTTCTGTTTATTTTTATGTTTTTGAAGTCTTATTATTATTTTGTATAACTATCAAAAGTCAAAAAACAGAACACTGTCAGTCTTGCAGCAGGCTATGCCACCTTCTTTGGTAGAAGTAGTCACTGATCAAACTTGGAAGTCATTATATATTTACCCCTAAAACCTTAGTTTTCTGTCTGGTATTAGAAAAATTTATATATGGATACTGATAGGGCTAAAGTCTGTTAGGAACTCCAGTCTGTAATATACTTTGCTTTCATATAGTATCAGAAAGTTAATTAAATCAAGCATATGGTTGAAGGGACTGGGGCTGCAGCACTTGAGTGAAAATAGCTATTATGTTCTTTACACAGTCTTACAGAAATACACGGCTTGGTTTGTGAGACAGTATAAAATGAAAAATTTGACTTTGTATTCCCTCAGCCCATCTTTTCCTTTAAAAGAAACTTAATATCATGTATCTATAGCTATAAAAATTTACAGATTGGAGTCTTGTTATATGCCTTTTGTATTTCTTGTATCTTGAGGATTTCAATGAATGTTATTAACATTTTTTTTAATTAGAAAATTGTCAGGAACTTAAATTAGTAGAACTAAAAGTAGATATATCTTCATGTTCTCATCCTTCCCGATTTTTTCCTTATTTATTATAGAAGCAAGACTCATGGGAAACATTATGCTTTTGACTTATTTGTTGAAAGAGATTTATTTAGGACATAATAAAATTTACATCTGGGAAATCATAACTTTAAATTGTTATGTATTTATATTGTTTTTTTCCTAGGCATTGCTGGAAACCATGTTTGGTGTAAAAGTGATTATAACAGGTGATGCCTTTGTTCCTGGAGAAAGGAGCGTCATCATTATGAATCACCGGACCAGAATGGACTGGATGTTCCTGTGGAACTGTCTAATGAGATACAGCTACCTCAGATTGGAAAAAATTTGCCTCAAAGCCAGTCTCAAAAGTGTTCCTGGATTTGGTAAGTTATTCACAAATTATTTTAAGTTCATTTTATGTGTTATGTATCTACCCTGCAACTATAGGCTAAACACCACTGAAGTATTAAAGTCATTCCCGTATTTTTTTCACCAACACCAAATTTTTTTTTCTTGGTGGATCATAATATATTATTTTGATCTATTTTTTGAAACACCTCATGTTGAAAGAAAAACTGTCTTCAAGGAAATAGATATGGTTTTAGACAGATCAACACTTTGAAGGATATGAGTTAATAATTCAGCGGTTGGTTTTTAGTGCATGTTATGATCGCGGTAAGGTTAGGCCAGAAATTAGTCTGTGTTAGTAAATGTACTTGAAATGAACTGATTGGTTCATATTCATTTGCTAGTTTTTCTGAACATTCCTAGTTCGAATCCTTTTTAACAAAAACTTCATTATGCCTGTATATTGTAAGATCTATAGAAATGCTTATTTTCTAGGGTTAGGAATGCAACGTGTTCATTGTGTGGGGGTGAAGAGGTAGGGCTATTTTAGCACTATTAAAACTTAATCGCTTCCCCTTCACACCCTCCCCCCCCCATCCTTTTTTTTTTTTTTTTAAAGATTTATGCATACAAGCTGGGGTATAGACCAGAGGTGTGGGAAGCAGAACAGGTAGATCGATGGAAACACACTGCTGAGGGGAGCAGCAGGCAAGGCAGGAGAGGTCTGCTGCCCCATGTGGGAATCTCCCCAGCCACACGTCAAACTTGTGTCACTGCTACTGACAGCTCCACAGCATAGCACCTAACCACTGCGCCACACGGGAGGCCTACATCCTTTAAAGTAAAGTTGGGAATAGACTAAAAATATTTAATAAGTTATTCACATTTGGGTATATGAAAAAAAGATTTTGGAAACTCTACAGTGAACAAGTGGAAAGTAAATTAGCAAGACAAAAGTGTAAGCAACAATGAAGAAAAAACATATGTTTACAAATGAAAGTATTAATTTTGGAATTTGCAGGAAGAAATGAAAAGAAGGAATTAAGAGTGGATACTCTACATCCCACTCCAGACTACATTAGACTTAGCTTTTTTTTTTTCCCCAAAGCTTTTTTTTTTTTTTAAGATTTATTTATTTTATGCATACTAGCTGGGGTATAGGCCAGTGAGAGGATTCACCAGAGACAGAGTGGGGAGCAGAACAGGAGGATCCACTGAAATACACTCCTGAGGGGAGCAGCAGGCGAGGTCCACTGAGCAATGTGGGAATCTCCCTGGCCGGGTATCGAACTCGTGCTGCAGTGGCTCTGGACAGCTTCATAGTGCTGCGCTTAACCCGTTGTGCCACCAGGGAGGCCCTAGACTTAGCTTTTTGATAAGGCAGCATGACTTTAGTATTTATAATTATTTTCAAATAAATATTTGCTTACCAGATGTTTGAAATATAATTATCTGGGCCATTTATAGCTCAGTATGACTAAAGGAAACATTTTGTATTTGTAGAGTCAGGTTGGAGAATGACTGAGAGTTTAGAATTTGGAAGTTCTTTTCCTAAAGCATAAACATAACAGACATATAATAACAGGCTAGGAAAGAAATTATTAATAATGTTTAGATTCTAGGTATAGTTCTGAAGATGTTGGATGGACAAGATCCTTGAGTCATTGCTTCTTTTCAGGGACACTGAGAACAGGTGTCTTCAGGGAGCATCTCATATCTCTGGAAAGTTAATTTGTAACAAAGGAGCCAAGAGTATACACTGGAGGAAGGAAAATCTGTTCAACAAATGGGGTTGCAAAAACTGGATAGCCATATGCAAAAGAATGAAAGTAGATCACCATCTCACACCTTAGAAAAAAATGAACTCAAAATGGCTTAAAGACATGGATGTAATACCTGAAGCCATAGAACACATTGAAGAAAACATAGACAAAACATTCTACAACATTGTCTTCAGTGATGTCTTTGAATGTCTCCCATGGCAAGAGAAGCCAAAGTAAATAGAAACAAATGTGACCACATCAAACTAAAGCTTCTGTACAGCCTATGACACTATCAGTAAAACAAAAAGACACCCACCGGAACGACAGAAAATATTTGCACACCACACATCAGAACAAGGACTAATATCCAAGATATATAAAGATCTCATACAACTCAAAAAGAAAACAAATAACCCAATCAAAAAATGGGCAGAAGAGCTCAATAGACACTTTTTTGAAGCTATACAAATGGCTGTGAAAAAAAATGTTCACCATCACTTATCACGGAGATGCAAATCAAAACCACCATGAGATACCATCTCACTCCAGTGAGAACATATCAAAACACCAGAAAAAACAAACGTTGGGGAGGATATGGAGACAAAGGAACTCTACACCGCTGGTAGGAAAGTAGACTGGTTCAGCCTTATGGAAAACAGTATGAAGGTTTCTCATAATAGTACAAATAGATCCACCATATGATCCAGCAATTTCACTCCTTGGCATTAGTCAAAGATTGAAAAACACTAATTCAAAGGGCTCCTATTTTCTCCTTATAGTGGCCAGGTTATAGAAATAGCCCAACTGGCCAATGACAGATGACTGGATTAAGAAGATGAGGTACCTATGCACAATTTAAAAAAAAAAAAAAGATGAACTGCTCTTGAAACAACATGGATGAACTTGGAGGGGTTATGCGCAGTGAAATAAGACAGAGGGAGAAAGACAGATATCAAATGATTTCACTCCTGTGGAATATAAAGAAACTAATCAAAGAAAGTAAGAAAATTAAACCAAAACAAAGTCTAAAAATGACTAGAATTGCAGCTGCTGGAAGAGGAGAGGGGATGGAAACAGAGAGGGACCCCATGGTATATGATAAGGGGATACTGGTGCCTTGGGGTGGGATAAGTCATGTGCATCTGAGGAAGGGCAAACTCCTCTGAATTGTATACAGTGATAGAATCAATGCTATCAAAAAATAGATAAAATTGCAGCCATTTTTTTAAATGCCTTTGGTGTTTTTCATAAGCTCTTTTCTTTTTAACCATCATGAATAAAACCACTTAGTTAAGACCTGCACGTCTGCCTTCCCAGCGCGCTATAGCAACAGTGATTACAGTCCATGTTGCTATGAATTATGAAAGTGCTACCAACACAGGCTATTGTTGATCGGAAAGATAATCCAATTTATGTGGTCAAATTCTCAGTTTTAATGTAAGTGTTAGTAAGGTACAAACTTATTTAAACAAAGATGTCGTTTCTCAGTTTTTACAAATTATTAAACTTCTAGAAGGTACTTTTTTTTTTTTTTAACCAACTATCATTTATTTAAGCACAAAGAATGGATGTTTTTCTGTTGGAGGTATTTACAGTTCATAATATCAAATTTTTTCTCCTGTGAGAAGGAAATCTCTCCCTCTCGTTCCCAGATTCCTCCTACTTAAAGCAAACATTCACTAAAACTAGAACCGTTTGTAAGCCACAAATATCTTTTACTACATCCAATTTGGACTTTTTTTTTTTAATTCAACACAATTTCATGCTGTTCCCCTTGCTCCACAACTCTTAGGAAGACTAGTAATTTCTGAGTTGGCGAAGCCTCACCCCAAGGCTCGCGTCACTGATACTCCACTCGGCCAGTTTTTTCGGTGTACCCAAGGCATTCGCTTTCGTTACTTAATTTAGTTACTGCCTCCTCATCCAAACTAAAACTGCTTGGGCCTTCCTGTAAGGAATTTAGTTCCCTGGATGACTTACAGCAGGGCTTCTAGTCAAGGATCCCAAGCCACTTAATAAGTAAGTATGCTGAAGGTGTTAGCTCTCACAGCAAACGTCCTTGTAGCATAGGCTCAAGAAAATGATTTTCCTTTATGGCTTCCTTTTGTATTTAATCACAGCAGCGCCTCTCTGTGTTGTTGCCCTAAATACCTAAGGCGCAGTGATGATGTTTCACTAATTTTAACAATGAACCTCTGATACACACAACCCATGACTGGGTGAAAATACCTGCTGTTGGCTTTCACCAAAGGGATGTAGCAGAGAGACTGTTAGGAGAATCTGGGAAAGATTTCCTCCTTTGTAAAAGGAAAGAGGTTGATGGAGGACAGTGCCTCTCTTCCCACTTTTGGGGTCACTGTGAGCAATCATGCTTCGAGTGTTAACAACCATCTAGTGTCTAAAAGTTTGGCAGGACATGACAGCCTCGTGCCAGACCTCATTTTATGTGAGAAACATACACCCAGATTGTTTCTATGACGTTCAGATTGCTATTAGGTTACTATAGCCCAGAACATCCTGATAAAACTTGCTTTTCCCCCCATTTCACCAAGCTGTAAAGTGAACTCTCCCATCAATTGATTTACTAATTCTATAAATTTTATTAAATGCTTGTCATATATCAAGATTTTCATGAAAATTAAAATGTGACAAAATATATTAAACATTTCAGTTCTATTGCCATAAGACATGTGGATCTATTTTCAGATACATAACATAGATTAGTTGCATCTTAACTGTTCTGCAAGTTGAAGATAAGTTCTTATAATTGTTGATTTTGTAGTTTCAGTTGCCAGAATTGCTCTACTGAAATGAATTTTGATGCATGTTTTGTGTTGAGTGGGATGAAAACCTTTTGGGAACAAAGGTTCAGCTAAATCGATGTGCCAGGCAGTATACCAGGATTACATTTAGTTCTCAACATAATCCTATAAAGAAGTCATTTTTTAGGATTGCATAGAGGTTAAAGCAATTTAAATGAAGCTTTTGTTTTGAATGTGTTAGCTGACTTCTTAACAGAGCTCAAGCCCTGAACTATGTGGAAGTTGACAGTTTCTTTGGCTGGAGAAATGACTCTCGGCTTTAAGATTATCAAATCTATCTTTTACTGAAGTTAATACAATTGGTTACCTAACTGGGATATCTCCTGATGTGCTCCACCTCTAATATCTCAGTCAGATTTGCGTTGCTTCAGGCTGCTAGACATTCCTATGTAGTATATTTTGACTTTAGGTCTTTCAGTACCCTCATGTCTACTGAAAATTAAGTAGATTCTAAAAATTATCTAGAAGGAATACTTTTATAGCAGATGATTTTAGGAAAGAGAAGCAAAAGAATTTAGGGGCCGCTTCAGGGTTTAGTGTATGTTTTTAGTGAAGAAGCACAAATAAAATCAATGATCACTTTGAGCCAACTTCTAGAAGGGTACTTTGCAATAATAGAAAAAGATAGGACCCATGTATCTATATGTATATATATTTTTAAAGATTTATTTACATATAGAAGCTGGGGTATAGGCCAGAGGCGTGGGGCAGTGAGAGGGTTCACCAGAGACAGAGTGGGGAGCAGGACAGGCAGATCGACTGAAATACACTGCTGAGGGGAGCAGTGGACGAGGCAGGAGAGGTCTGCAGTGCCATGTGGGAATATCCCTGGCTGGGCGTCAAACTTGCATCGCCGTTGCCGACAGCTCCACAGTGCAGCGCTTAACCACTGCACCACCAGGGAGGCCCCATGTATCTATATTTTTAACTGTAATTTTTTAATTTTTTTTTAATATATATTTTTATTGTTATTTATGTCTTTTACATTTTGTATTCCCCTTGGGTACCCCGGTGGTGCAGTGGTTAAGCGCTGCGCTATGGAGCTGTCGGCAGCGGTGACGCGAGTTCGACGCCCGGCCAGGGAGAATCCCACATGGTGCGGCAGACCTCTCCTGCCTCACCCGCTGCTCCCCTCAGCAGTGTATTTCTGATCTGCCTGTTCTGCTACCCGCTCTGTCTCTGGTGAACCCTCTCGCCACCCCACACCTCTGGCCTGTACCCCAACTTGTATGTATAAATAAAAAAAAAAAGGAATTTAACAGAGAATTTTATTCCAGCTTTCATTTGTCCTTTCACTTGTGGTTAAGTAAGGTATTTCTACATCGTTAATATGTATTTAAAGACATAGGCAACATTGCTGCACTGGGAAAAAGATGAATACACTGTTATTTTATGTCATTATTAGGGGACTAATTTAAATAACCTGTGTGACTTTCTTATTTATTCTATATCTTAAATCTTACAGAAAATACACTTCTTATGCTTGAAGTCAGATTGGTTGAGTATTTTGTAATGAATACCAGTTGGGGACATATAGCTAAGAATTTAAGAATGTTCTTCCGTGATAAAAAATAATGCCACAACTTAAAATTTTCAACTGTTACAAGCAAATAAATGATCCAATAAATGAATCCTAAGTGAAAATACTTAAGTCTTTAATTTTAGAATGCAGAGTGGTCATTTGTGTATTTTTTAATCAAGTAGAAATTTGTATCAACAAGTAGATGGTTTTTAATAACGTACATGGAATAACTTGAGATTTATAGAAAAGTTGCAAAAAATAGTACAGAGATTTTCCCTGTTTTTCATCGGCTTCCCTTGATGTTAGCATCTTACATAGCTATGGGAGGGACATTTGTTCAGAGAGTAACATGACTGCAAATACTATTGACTAAACTACAGGCTTTATGCAGATTTTATCAGTGTTTCCACTGACATCCTTTTTCTGTCCCAGGATCCACGTGATGATCCTGCATTGCTTTTAGTCTCTCTGTTTCCTTAGTCTTTTGCTATTTTGTGACAGTCTGTCCTTACTTCGGTGCTTTTGAAGGGTACTGGCTGGATTGTAGAATGTTCCTCATTTTGGATTTGTGTGACATTTTCTCATTAGGTCGCGGTTATGGTGAAAAGCACCACAGAGGTGATATGCTCTCCTCTCATCAGGAAGGTGCTACATGGCTTATCACTGGTGATGCTAATTATAATGATTGGTTAAGTTGGAATCTGCCAGATCTCTCCAACATACGGTTACTGTTTTCTCCTTTTGACATATATTCTACTCACTAAGAATAGCCCACATACAGGGCTAGAAGGAATTAAACTCTACCGCCTGGAATGGGGAGTGTTTATAGAATTGCAAATAAAATATGTAAAGATTTGTCTCTTCTCATTATTCATGCATTCAATCACACTACTGTGAACTTGCCAGTATTTTATTCAGTGGGTTATAATCCAGTACTATAGTTATTTATTTTGTGGGTGAAATTTTTCCATTTTTGACCATTGGTTCTACTTGCAGGATGGCTGGTTGCCCCATTTGAGTCACTGTTATTTTCTGTCTGTGTAACTATTTCCTTATTTTCTGATGCTACAAGACTGTTGTATTTTCCTTCTCTAGTCCTAGAATCAGCCTTCTCCTCAGGAACTCTAGTTCCTTTTCTTAAAGAGAAACTAAGACCTGGGCACTGCTTGTACTGTGTAATAGTTTGCTGTTACTGCTTGTACCATGAATGGAGTGACTTCAATGACACATTATCTTTACAGTTCTCGAGTTCAGAAGTCTAATGTGGATCTCATTTGGCTGAAATCAAGGCATAAACAAGACTGGTTCTTTTCTGTAGGGTTTATGTAGGACATATTTCCTTGACTTTTTCAGTTTCTATTGGATGCCCACATTCTGTGGCTCTTAGCACCCTTTTCCATTATAAAAGTCAGTAGTCACTGATCAAATTCTTTTCATATTGCATCACTCTTAACACTGAGTCTCTTGCTGCCTCTCCCTTCTACTTTTAGGACCCTTGTGATCACATTGTACCCATGAAGCTAGTCTAGGATAATCTTCTTAAATTGAGTTGATTATGTTACATGTGAAGGAATGAAAATTGCTAATCACAGAATTAGGATGAGGACATCTTTTGTGTGGTACATTATTCTGCTTTCCTCTTGCTAGTTAATACTTGCCCTTTCCATTTAAAAAGCCAAAAATCTACTTAGCCTAGGAATTGGTTTTCCATAGGAATAGATATCTCAGATGGCAGCTCATCCAGAAAACTGATTACATGGCAAGTCTCACAGTTTGAAACATAGATTTTGGTCTCACAGTAGTGTCAACTCCCAAATGTGATATAACCAAGAAGCCTCATCTTGCCCACCAAAAGCAATCAATCAGTAGATGCTCCTTCCATGTCAAGCAAGAATTTATACTGTATGACCTGTTGTGAATTCTAGTGAAGTTTGCAGTAAGGATGGTTATATCTATTTTTCCATTTTATGATTTTACAAGTTTAAAATTACATTTTGGATTAAGTTAGCTTTAGAATATTTAATTGCTTCATGATTTTTGATACTTTGACTTCGACCTTGTATTTTCAGCACAATCACCTGTGAAATTGAATGGTACAGTTTTAGGTAGTTTCATAGTAAATTCTTTGCTGCAAGCATTTTCACTGTATAAATTGATATAAGGCATGTTGTCTGTAAGATAAAATAACTGAGTTTGGTTTCAAATGATGCAGTACTCCTGTTTTTATGTCATAAATCGTATCCCACATAATGGTATTAAGAGTGAAGAATGGATGTGTCAGTGATAAAATAGTGGATGAATACCTATTGTATATTGACTTGGTAGAAAATACAGTGAGCCTGGCATGGCTGACAGCTCTGCTTACAGTTCTGACCTGCACAGCAGGCAGGTGAATGCAGACCACAAATGGAACACGCTGTGAGCAGCTAATTTGGGAAGCCAGGGTGTAGCACTCTGACAGCACATGACAATACTTGCCAAAGACTGAATCATTAGTACTAGGACAGCTAGTGTTGCCTACATCACAGAAGTAAATACAGAGAAGCAGGCAAATTGAACATGCCCCAAATGAAAGAGCAGAACAAAACTCTAGAACAAGATAAGCAACTACCTAATGAAGAATTCAAAGTAATGGTTGTAAAGATGGTGACCCATCTCAGTATAAGAATGAAGGAACTGGAAAATTTAAGATCCAAACAGCTTAAGAGTACAGTAGAGCTAAGAATCATTGAGAGAGTAGCAAAATGAAGATACCCTAAGAGACTTGAGACAATTTTAAGGGGGAATAATACTCACACTATAGGGGTTTCAGAAGAGAGAACAAGTGCCAGTAACTATATTTGAGGAAATAATGGAAAACTTCTCTAATATGGGGAAGGAAGTAGAAATTCAGATACAAGAAACCCGGAGAGGTCCAAATAAGAGGAACCCCAAAGAGACCCACAGAGAATCTATCTTGTTATGTTTTTTGCGATTTTAATTATAAAGAAAAAATCTTAAAAGCAGTGAGAGAATAACAACATGTCAGATACTAGGGAGGCAAAGAGGAGACTTTTCAACAGAAATCTTGCAGGTTAGAAAAGAGTGGTATGATGTACTTAAAGTGCTAACAGTCCAAAAAAAAAACAAACCCCAAAAACATTCAAATAAGAATTCTAAACCTGATAAGGGTATCAAATTTGAAGGAGAGTTCTAGAGCTTTTCCAGATCAGCAAGCTCTACCACTAAATGGGCATTGCAAGAAATGCTAAAGGGACTCATCTAAGCTGAAAAGAAAAATAAAAGCTAGAATGCATACAAAAAGTCTCATTTTAAAAATTATGTCCACAGTAAAAGTAGTGTACCAGTTGCCTGTACAGCAGTGTGAAAATTAAAAGATGAGAGTAATAAATTTAAGGCTACAATAAATGCTAAAGGGAATAGTATAACAAAGATGTAAAATATGTCAAAAATATGGGGCCTCCCTGATGGCGCAAAGGGTTAAGTTGCAGCACTATGAAGCTATCCAGAGCCACTGCACCAAGAGTTCCATCCCCATCCAGGGAGCTTCCCACATGGCGCAGCAGATCTCTCCTGCTCACCCACTGCTCCCCTCAGTGTGTTCAGTAGATCTGCCTGTTTTGCTCACCACTCTGTCTCTGGTGAAACTTCTCACTCCCCCATCTCTGGCCTACACCCCAGCTTGTATGCATAAATAAATATTTTAAAAAATATGAAATATGGGGCAATGGAAAATGCAGTTTCAAAAAGTGTTCAGATTAAGTAGATAAAACTCAGTGCAGGTCACCATATACATTAGATCTTATAGCTGAACCTGAAGTTAGCCTCAAAGCAAAAACTGATTGTAAAAGCACAAAAGATGAAGAAAGAAACTAAACACACCACCAAGGAGAAAACATCAGACCTCAAGGGAAAGGAAAAGGTGAAAAGAACAATACAATTAGAAATCAACTAGCAAAATTGCAGTGGATACAAACATATGAATTATAATATTACATGTAAAAGAACTCAACTTTCCAATCAAAAGACAGGCTTATCTCAAGAAGCAAGATGTATCTCAATGGTATGAGGTAAAAAAACAAGGCCCAACTTTATGCTATCTACAAGAGACTTAATGCAGGAATAAGGACACGCATGGACTGAAAGTGGCGGCATGGGAAAATCGATTCCATTCAATGGGGATTTGAAAGAAAAGCTGGCATGGCTGTTAGACAAAGTAGACTTTTAAACAGAGAATACTAAAAAACAAAGATGGATATTATATAGTGATCAAGGGTTGTATCTATCAGGAAGATGTAATAATCATCTCTATATATGTATATATGTATGTATACACACACAACATAGAAACAAAATATATAAAGCAAATGTTAGTATCTCAAGGGAGAAATTAAAAAAAAAAAACCCATACTTTTACTGTGTTGCTAACATCCAGCTTCTATCAGTTGTACAAAACCTCCAGGTCAAAAATCACTAAGGAAATAAAGGTATGAAATGATGTAAAGAACAGTCCATCCAAAAGCAGAACATACATCCTTCTCAAGAGCACATGAACCATTATCACATACAGATCACATGCCAGGATGCAAAACAAACCTTAATAAATTTAACAAGATCTAAATTATACTAAGAATCTTTTCAGCCACAATGGTATGAGGTTAGAAATCAACTACTGAATGAAAACTGGAAAAACCACAAGTAAATGATTTAAACAACATAATACTGAGTAATGATACTGGGTTGCTGAACAAATAAAGGAGAAATCAAAGTATCTGGAGAGGAATGAGATTGAAAATACTGTATCTCAGAATTTGGGGGATGCAGCAAACATACTAATAAGAGGGAAGGTTATAGCAATACAGGCTTATCTCAAGAAGCAAGATGTATCTCAAACTTTTTAACCTTATAAGTGGAAGAACTAAGTAAAGAACAAATGAAGCCCTAATTTAGTGAGAGTAGGAAATAAAAATCATCAGCAGAAATAGTGAAACAAAAAACAATACAAAGGTCAATGAAATGGAGAGCTTCAAAAGAAATCAATCCTTTTGCCAGACTCATTAAGAAAAAAGACTTCATTAAAATCAGGGCTAAAAAGTGACATGATAGACACCGCAGATATACAAAAGAGTCATAAGAGACTGATATAAGCATCTGCATGTCAACAAATTGGACAGCCTAGAGGGAATGTATTAATTCCTTAAATCATACGACACCCCACCACTGAGTCATGAAGAAATAGAAAATAAATAAAACATCTACCAGAAAAAAAAAAAAAGTCTAGGAACAGATGGCTTTACTGGTGAATGCTACCAAACACAGATCTACTACCCATCCTTCACAAATTTGTCCAAAAAAAGAGATGAGAACTCTTAAGGTCTTTTGTGAGGCCAATATAATGCTGATACCAAAACCAGACAAGGACAACACACACAAAAAAGAAAATTATAGGAAAATGTCTCTGATGAACAGAGATGCAAAAATCCTCAAAATGCAAGCCGAATTCAACAGTACATTGAAAAGATCATTTACCATGATGGAGTGAGATTTATTCCTGGGCTGCTGTCTCCAGGAGCCTCATCTGAGCTCCAGAGATAGTCCCAGGTTCAAAGTTAAAGATCAGAAAACTTTCCTACAATCAAATGGTACCTAAAGAAAAGCAAGGACATCCATGCTTATCAGATAAAATCGACCTCCAGCTAAAAAGGTAACTATTAAGGGATCAATGCATTAGGAGGACACAACATCCATCAATATATATGCTAATCTCATGAAGAAATAGGGAGTTTTTAGGGGAGAAAACTCATAAATAGAATCATAAATGAAAGAGGAAAAATTACAACCGACACTGCAGAAATACAGGATCATAAGAGAGTATCATGAACATCTTTATACCAATAAATCTGGTAACATAGAATAGACAAATTTTTAGATGCATACAACCTTCCAACTTGGAATCAGGAAGAAACTGAAAACACAAACCAATCAATTATATGCAAGGAAATTGAAACAATAATCCATTTTCCCCCAAAATAATCCAGATGGTTTCACTAGTGAATTCTACTGGACCTTCAAAGATGAACTAACACCTGTCCTTCCAAACTCTTCCAAAAAATTGAGGGTGAGGGAGTGCTTCCAAACACATTTTATGAGGCCACTTTGATACCAAAAATAAAAGACATAGAAAAAAGAAAGCTGCAGACCAATATCCCTGATGAAAATATATGTAAAACTGCTCAACAAGATCTTATCAAACCGAATTCAGCAGAACATTTAAAAGGATCATAGGTCATAATCAAGTGAGATTTATTCCAAGGATTCTAGGTTGTGTCAACATCTGTTAATTAATGCAATTCACCACATCAACATAATGAAAGTAAAAAAGGGACCATATGGATAGATGCAGAGGAAGCATTTGTTCAGATTCAACATCCATTTATGACAAATTTCAAAAAATGGGGATAGAAGGAGCACACCTCAACATAACAAAGACCATATACCACAAACCCACAGCGAACATCATGCTCGCTGGTGAAAACTGGAAACTTTTCCTGTAAGATCAGGTGGAAGAGAACTGTGTCGCCTGCCACCACTACTATCCAACAAAGTATTGGAGAGAGCAGTTAGGCAAGAGAAAGATATAAAAGGAATTGATAAAGTAGTAGTAAATCTACCATTATTTGTATAGCACATAATATACAAAAACAATTCTAAAGATGTGACTAAAAAATTACTAGAAACAATACGTCAGTGCAATGAAGTGGCAGCTACAAAGTCAACTTACGAAAAGTCTGTTGCCTCCTTACTATGAAGGCAATCTTCTATGGTAAACTAGAAGAGAATGAAATCATGAAAACAGCCCCACTTAGAATTGCACTAAAAAGGAAAAGGGGGTAACACCCTTTTCTAGGATTAACAAAGGGGATAAAATCCACGTCAAAACTACAGTGAGATTTCACCCCAGACCAGTTAGAGCAGCTGTTATTAAAAAGTCAAGAAATAAGTATACACAAGGTTGTAGAGAAAAGTAGTAGTCCCTGTGTACTGTTGGTGGGAGTGTGAACTGCGCAGCTATCTCCACTGGAAACACTGGCAGTTCCTCAAAAAAAGAGAGGTGAAATCATCATATGAAAACATTAACTGGTAAAGAAACAGGTACAGCTGTGTCCATTGCAGCACTGTTCACAAGTGCAGGATAACGAAACAACCCAAGTTACCTGACAGTGGATGGATGAGTAAAGATGTGGTATATGTACGCAGTGGACTACTACTCAGCTATAAAAATGAATTCTTGGCATTTGAGGGGACTGGATTATGCTAAGTGAAATAAGTTAGAGACAAGACAAATGCCATATCATTTTGTTTGTGGATTATAATGAAAAAAAGCAAATTAATAGAACATATATAGAAACAGACCCTTACTTTGACGACAGAATGGTGGTTACCAGACTGGAATGTGGGGGCTTAGCAGACAGGATGTCAATTGGTTGGTAGTGGATGGTGAGTGGATATTTGGTGTTGGGCATGGTGTGATGTATATAGTTGCTGAGGTGTATATCATATATCTGAACCCTCTACAGTCTTGTAAAATAGTGTTACTTTAAAAAAATATGGTGTTAAATCTTACTGGAAGTTTGAAATAAGAGTGTAAGTCCTGATTACCACTGTAATCAGTAGTAATGATAGCATACCAGTTTGCAAAGACTTTAGTGAGCATACTTATCATTCTCTCCTGTCAAAATCAGAAGTTTACTGAGCTATGGCAAATGTAGAAGAGGCAGCTGTAGATAGCTGCAGAGAAGCAGCTATAGACAGTATAAACAAATAGGGGTGGCTGAGTTCCAATCAAACACTGTAAGCACTGATATTTGAATTTTATCTAATTTTCACATATCACAAAATATTTCTATTATGGACCACACAGAGACAGTTTGTTGGATATGGTCCATCATTCGTCAACCTCTGCATTACAGAATAAGCAAGGGGACAAAGGAAACTTAATTTCTAAGACCTGAAAGGGGAGAAAAAGTGGGCAAAAAGTTATAAAGCAGTAAAACAACAACAACAAAAAAGCTGTCAGGAAAAGAAGCAGTTTCTCTAACAAATATGAATGGAATAAACTTTCCTAGTAGAGAGAAGTTTTTAGATTGGGTATATCCTAAATGATATTTAGGCACTAGGTCATGGTGTATCTATATTATTATAAACAGCACTCCTTAAGTTTGATACATAAAAACAGTGCCATTTAGCAAGCTGTTACTGATCTACCATGAGATAAGTACAGAAATGGAATAAATGGAAAATTTTATAGTATGTGACACTGTTGTGACTTTTAAGTGTAATCATTTTTATGGTAATTATTTTTATTGTATTTTACAAAATGGTAATGATTTGAAAATTAAAACCAGAAAACTTATTTGAGAAGCACTATTAGAGAATACAATGTAGATCTTTAAAAATATAAAATAGATCTGTGTGCACATGTTAAATGAAAAAAGCAAATCATAGAAAAGTATAAAAGGTGTAATGCTATGTGTCTTTGGAACAATTTAAATCAAGTTCTTAACCATGATATGAAAAAGATGATAGTTTTTAGCATAAAGGGTATGGCCATAAAGGAGTGTTTTCGTGTTTTGGTCTATATATACTTTTTGTTTGACATTTTTAACAATATGTTTTCATTTTGTAATGATTTTAAAATATGTAGATAAATTAATTATGTCTTGATCTGTTCAGTGAATGGCACTGGCCTATCCATGTGGAAAAAACGGCCTTTAACGTCTACCTTCACCTAGTATATAACAATTATTTTAGATGGGTCATAAACCAAAATGTGAAAGTTGAAACAGTAAAGCTTCTAGAAGAATACATGGAATAATGTCTTCATGACTTTGGAATAGGCAGCGATTTCTTAAATAGGACTTAAGACATCAAACACAAGGGAAAGGATTTATAAATTGGGTTCCATTAGTATTAGATGTTAGTATCATAATAAGACACCAATAAAGCAGAGAAAATTTAAGCTGCAGATTGAGAGAAGATTGGTAAATTATGTATGTGAAACCTAGAATGATATTTTTTCTTTGTAGGTGTTTATCTGTTGAAGGACTTTGTAAACTACAAGTTAATCGGAAAAAGACTACCCAATAAAAAATGGGCAAAAAGGGCACTTTTCAAAGATGACATCAAGATGACCAATTTGTATATGAAGAGGTTCTCAGCATCATTAATCACAAGGGAAACACAAATTGAAACTGCTATGCTTAGATTAGAATGGCTAAATTAAAAGGAGTCAAAACCCAAGTATTGGTGAGGTTATAAATAGAGAAATGGGAGCACTCTTCCATTGCAGATGGGCATAGTTAGTGCAGTCTCTTGGAAAAGTGCGCTCTCCCGGAAGGTGGACGTAGGTAAATCCTGCGCAGCAGCAGCGCTCCGCTCCAGGAGTCACTCAGCACAGCTGTGTGCTTGTGTTTGACAAAGGAGAGGTACAAGAATCTCCATATTGACTTTATTCCTAATAGCCAAGAAATCGCTACATCAATACTATATATTGTGATATATTCATATAATTTCATGACTTAAATGAATTATATGCATATAACTTACTACACAGCAATGCAAACGAAATACTAGTACACACAATAGCATGGATGAATTTCATTGACTTACTATTGAATAGAAGGAACTTAAGACAAAAGACCTGCCTTGTGACTTTATGTGATTTATGGTAAAAGAGCCAGAATAATGGTTTCTTTGAGGGTGCTATTGACTGACAGAGGAGTAATCTGGGATGCTGGAAACACCTAATACCTTAATTTGGTGATGGACACACAGATCTATGTAACCATTTATTAAACTCTATACCTACAAGTTAGTATTTGCATGCTGTAAGTTAAGACCTCAATAAGTGTTTTTTAAAAACCCCAATTCACTCTTTACTTTCTAATTTAAATTCTGTCATTATCATATAACAAATTCTTAACATATTAGGACCTTTCTCTAGATCTTGCATTCCTTTCCATTTGTAGATACACTATTCTGACATCACTGGTTGCCTCTTCATTCATGTAACATTTAGTGATGTCTCTTTTAACTTACCCTATTCCAAAAATATCTTAGATATTCTTAACTCGTTATTATAATCTTTAGACTCAAATAACCTAACTCCCATACCCTCATGCCACTGGAATTTTTACTGTAATTACATGAAACTAGTAATGTGAATTTTGAGATCACTGGCATCTGGGCTGAGTTAAGAGACATCAGTAGCACTGCTCCCAGTAGTGCACTTGTCTCCATGTGGCTCTCCGGGTTGTTTTTATTTTGGCACATTTTTGTTTTGCTAGTCTGAATGTGAAGTTTTTCTGGTTACACACTTATGCTCCTTGATATTAAATCCTGGGCATTGTTGTAACTTGTTAATCATATTATTTATGAAAACTCTGTTGTAAATAATCTATTTACTTCCTAGCCTCTCAGGTAAATACTATCACAACATTATGCTTATTTTTATATTTGGAGTCACTGAGGGATAAAGTGCTAAGCTCAAGGTTGGTTTGTGGTAGTTATGATTCTAACCCAGGCAATTGTGCTTCAGAGCCACACTGCCTAAAAATACTACACTGTGGGCCTAGGAGTCCTCCTCTACAGGAGGAGAGATGTATGGAAGGGCAAGTGTGGGGTCACATCCAGTAGTGACAGATATGATTGACCATATGAGTGAGGTGTAAGTAGTAATTGCACACATATCAGCAAGACCTATAGTAAGGTTGATTTTTGGGTAATTGCCTATTTATATTTGTAGGACACAATATTCTAGTTTGGACTTTCTCAGGCCAAGTAAATTCCTACAAATTTTTAAAATTTACTAAAAGATTTAATGATAGTTGTATATATTCTCAGGGTCAGAATAAACTACTTTGTTTACCAAATGATAAAACCTATTGTTTTAGTTGTACTCATTGTTTGTAAGCAACTACCATTCATCTCTAGTAGAAACATGGAAGCATACTGTAAGATATACATGGCAGTAATAATAATCAACATATGTTGTGGATAGCTAAGAGGTGGATACATCGGCTGGCCGGCACTGGGGAGACAAAAACTGTCCATTTCTGAATCAATATCAGTTTCGGGTGCCAGCAGCCAGTGTTTAGATCTGCACTGCAGCATGCTGCCTTTATCTTACCTCAGACTCTATTGTCTATTTTGTGTTTCTTTTTGGTCCTTCCATTTGCTTTTATATTATCAACTTGTTTTCTTCATGGCCTTAGGTAAAATTTCTGAAATAATATCTGTGCCAAACTTTTCATGTTTCATGAACTTTTGAATAGGCTGTGGATTGGCTGCCTTAATGAGGTGCTTACCACAGTAATTTTACTCATTTCTGGCCAGGAAGGAATGGCCAGTTATGTAAAACATGGCATAAGTCTGGCCTCCTCTTCATTAGCAAGTGTGATTTGCCCTAGAGAAAGGGAATTAATCAGTCTATTCTCTGGTTAGTGTGTTTATTAGTAGCCAATGCACACTATATACCTTTTAAATGTAAAGAAGTGACTAGCACTATAAATAGCAGTCAAATTTAGAGGTTGAATAGGACAGAGAGGGAAATATTAAAGAGAATACTTGTATATATGACATAATAACAGTCTTTTACTAATTGCTTATAAACTTGACAACAAATAATCTTACATGCCTTGGAGGAAGCTCGACTAAAATGTTAAACTAGGATTGTTAAGATCTGAGTTACTGATAAATTTTAGGGAAGTTTTCCATTTGATATCTTCATAGCTAAGTTAATTTAATAGCTAAGTTAATTTAATGATATTTGCAAAGAAGTTTTTGAGAATTTACAAACCTCAAATTTATGAAATTCCTAAGAATATTTCTGGTATATGTGTTACTTAATCCAAGATCAGTGCTAAATTTGAGGTATTACCATGAGATGATTATTAATGACACTAAAAAGTTTGGTGTAAAATAAAAAACTAATATATTTAATATATGTGGGTATTGGCAATAATATGTACTATGTATGTAAATACTTGTTAAATTGGTTTTAGGTTGGGCCATGCAGGCTGCTGCCTATATCTTCATTCATCGAAAATGGAAGGATGACAAGAGCCACTTTGAAGACATGATTGATTATTTTTGTGATATTCGTGAACCACTTCAACTCCTCATATTCCCAGAAGGCACTGACCTCACAGGTAAAGTTGCCTGGTGTGAATCACAGAATTTTAAACATGACAGAACTAGAAATTATCTAGTCTAAGCTTCTTATTCCTCAGATGAAGTAACTGAGTCCCCAGAAGGTTAATGGCTAACCCTTAAGGTCATTCAGTTAATAGCCATGTCAGAACCCAAAACTCCTGGCTTCCAGCTCGTAGATTTATGAAGGGCAGCCCCAAAAAGCCATTATTATAACACTTGCCATAGAGCTTTATATTTTAAATGTCAGTATATATTTTAAATATCAGTCATTTATTTTTATATGAACCTAGTTTTAAAATCCTCTTACTATTTTATTATTCTCTGTTCTCTTCTAAGATACATGTTTATTCATTATATCCTTTTTCCTTAGCTTTTTTTTTATGAGAAAAGGAGCTGATACTAACCAATTTCATTTATTATTGATTTAATATGTTGCCTTTTTCCTGTTATTTTAAATCTTTACCCCTAACATAAGAAGGAAAGACTTAGCCCTTTCCTTAAGAAAATTAAACTGTCTTTCAGTTGTGGAGGGACACTGAAGGACATATTTAGGACTTCGCTACCTTCCCAGATATCAAACTACATAGACAAGAATGCTACTGGGTTTCAAGGGATTTTTTTAAAAATTGAAAACAAAATACAACCTTTCATCTTGAGTAAGTCAGTGCTTTTCAAAAACTTTAAAACACAATTGGTCATTTTTGCAGATGAAGCCTTTTGTGTTGCAGTCTAGGATTTAGCCAGAGAGAACTGCTCTGGTTGAGTACTGGGTGGTGGTGATGGTGGTGGTTTAAACTTGGACAGGAAGCAGTTTTATAAAATCATTTGACTCGAACAAAATTAAAAAATTTCAATACCCTGGTTACTTCAAGAAAGATACAACAGAACTTGAGGATTCAGTGGATGAAGGTCTGATGTATAAAGGAAGACAGAGTGACAGGATAGAACTGAAATCTAAAAATGACAAATAGTATGAGAGATGGAACATGAACTTGTCTTCCAGATCCTCTATAACAGATTGAGGCAACTAAGCTACTAAGGGCAACTCCAAGAGCTTTTGAGAGGAGAACATGTAAATGAATGTACTAATTCATTCTATGAATATAGTAGTTTGTGGAACCCAAAAAGAGTTCAAAGTGAAAAATACAAATTCACAACTGTTAAAGTAAGTGAATGAGTGACTAAGATATATGCTTAGCTATATGCTAATAGGGGAAATTAAGGTATTTGGGGGAAGTAATTACCAAGGGAGGGATCTTTGACTCATCTGTTGCAGATGGAACTGAGCTAAATGAACCATGGCATATCTTACATAGTAATATATATTAAAATATATACTCCCTATCGTATATCAATTTTGATAGTTAAAATTCTGAAAGTAGTTGGATCACAGAGGATAATATTATCTATAATATTGACTGCTTGTTTAAGTTTGAAAATATATTTTAAGTTGATTTCCAGAGCTGAATTGTCATTATAAGGTATAGTGGGTAGAGAGATGGTCATTTTAATTTTACAGTACCTGAATGTATAATACTTAAATTTGGGTTATGAAAAAGCACCTGTATTAGAGTGTCATTACTGAAATGATAGGTTGATTTATATATGTCAACTAAAGAATGGAAACTGGAAGTTATTTGGTAATTAAAATTAATGGAAAAATGTTCATGGATTGCTGCTACATTGGTATATTACTGTTAAAATGTTCATACATTAGATCTTCAGAGCCTATAAAAAATATTTAAAACTTTATCTAGTCTGTTTTTTCTCCTGTTTTTTAAAGGTGAAAAACCTAAACACCCAGTTGCAGACTTTTAGAGCCCAGAGTATTCATCTTTACATCATTTACTTGCATATTTCTAAGTTAAAGTGGTATTCTACATTTTCGGGCCATCTTGCAAAAGGCAGACTGTTTGCCAAGTAGAGAAAACGGACTGATCCTGTTGCAGATAGTATTGAGTTAGGATAAATTATTATTTTTTTAAATTAGGTTAACAAAATATCTGCAATGTTGAAAAAGTGTGTTAATTTAAAGCTGTTCTTAGTTAACTTTAAACTTGGGTTTTTAAGCCCAAAGAGAATATAACCCATTAATCTGTTAACCAGCTGGCTTACACATTTTCAAATTAGTGCATTTAGTTGTAACTACATATATTCTATATTCATATATTAATGCTGTTTATAACTTTTTTCCTGCTTATGGAAGTAATATATATTGGGCTGTCGGAAAAGTCATGATGCATTTTTGCTTGAAAAACAGAAAAAATGGGTCACTTTTGTTTTTGACAACCCAATATTAATTTGCAGGAGTTGAGAAACTTAATTATAATTGCACTTCATATAGACACTATTCTTACTTTTGTTGTTACTTCAGGTCACTTGATCACATGCACACACCAACAGGAATAAATTTTAAGCAAAATTGGGAATTGGTATTATACTTTTGGGGGATACATAGTGTTATACTGTAATCTCGCACATCACTATTTCTTTGAAAATATGTGTTTTAAAAGTTGAGTAGTTTTATATCATACTGGTTTATTAGTCAGGGATGTCAAAAAAAATAAAAATAAAAAGGTCCCAACAGCAGTGTGTGTGGGGGACCATGTGCACGTGTGTGCACAGAGAGAAAGGTGGGGGAGGAAAATAGGGGGAGAAAGAGATTTTAAGGAATTAACTAACAGGATTGCTCACTCTATTGTGGAAGCTTAGCAAGTCAAAAATTTGCATGATAAATCAGCAGACTGGAGACCCAGGAAAGACTTACAGGTCAAGTCCAAAGGCAGTCTGCTGGCAAATTTCTTCCTGGTTGAAGAGGTTAGTCTTTTCCTATTAACGCCTTTAACTGTTGGATGAGGCCCACATACATGCTTTACTCAAAGGATACTGATTCATCCAAAAATACCCTCACAGATACACCTAGAATATTTAACCAAATACCTGGGTACTATGGTTTAGCCAATATGGCATAAATTAACCATCATGATTGGTTTATCATAATTTTGAGTTCTGTTTCCCTGATTTGGAAAGGAAAACTTTTGCAGAGTCAAACACTTATAATAATACATGCAATTAGATACCCTTATACATAAAATTTTAAGAACTAGATGAGTATCTGATATCTTATATGCGAAACAAAGTACCTACGTTATGAAGCTTACATTCCAAGAGGAGACAGATTAAAAAAAAACTGTTAAGTTAATAAAGATACCAGATATTCATAAGAGGTATGCAAAAAAGAGGGAGAAAAATAGAATTGGTGGTGTCGAGTATTCAGAAAGACCCTTAAATTTCTCTTTGAGGAGAAAGAAAATGAACAAAATAGAAAGCCAAGCAGATACCTGGGCAGAAGGTATTCTGGGTAAGAGAACTGCACAGACTGAGTTGCAAACATGCGTGGCTGGTCTGAGAATGGCAGCGCAGCCAGGTATCTCACTGGACTGGAGGGAGTTCAGGACAAGACAGGAGGCCGGGGCCAGAAGCGGGCAGGATGTGGTGCGCATTGATAGCCGCTGCAGCGGAGGGAGAGGGGGGGATGGAGGAAAAAATCTGCACCCGCAGTAATCTTTCTGTCTCCGAATATTTCTGCCTTCACACATTGTGGCTGTATGTCTTAGAACTACCTATACTTGTATTCACATTCTGTAACAGAGGTCAATTTTGTCTTCAGATCCCCAAATATCTGTGATGAACTGGAAGAGCAAACTAAAGAGTAGTTAACTACTTGGCTTTGCAGTTTTCCCGGGATTCCTCATCCCATATCAAGGCCTACTAGCTGTCAATAAGATACTGTTTTGTAGTTCCAGGCCCAGGGTATTCTCAAGTGGATGTGAGATGAGCTTTTTTACATTTTTGACTTGCTGGGGATCTCTGGGCACTTAATTCTTTTAGTTAATTCATTTATAACAGAATGTTATGCTTTTTATAAGCTTGTTCTTCAGATATTTTGTTTTCTGAAGTTCATATGTTTTTTTGAGGACTCTGATCTTAAATTTACTCTTAAGAAAGTTGTGCTTACATGCATGTGATTTTTTTTCTTGTGACTTGGAATAGTCTATAAATCTCAGGATGCAGCTGAGGGTTGTAGGTTCCAGCATCTGCTGTCATCAGAAGGTATTCATGATCTCCCCCAGTGGGTGAGGCCAAATTTCTGAACATGTTACTTTTTCCAAATACATTTGCTGAATAGTGGGTTTAGTTCTTCTTGGAACTTATAAAGTTACCTCATGGAATGGAAAAAGAAGTTTTTGCCAACAATTGGAACATATACTTGACTCTGTAACTATATTCAGCCAAACTATGTTCAGATGTTTGTACATGATGTGCTAATCCTGTACCCATTCTGTTATGGAGTGGTTTTGGTTAGTAGTATTAGCATGCACTATGCCTGAGCAAGGCAGATAGTTCACTTGGCATTGAAGCCCCAAATTATTGGGGTTAAAATAAATGTTGATCTGATATATTTGGCAAATCACTATTTTTTTCTGATGTCTAGATCCTTATGTTTTATTTATATTGGTTTTATTAGTGTTATATATTTTTTAATATTTAAATTTTTACTATGCTAAAATTTTCATAAGTACATATCAGTATTTTATTTGTGCTTCAGTTTTCATGAAACCCCTTAAAGAATTTTAAAGATTTGAGTGTGAATCATAAAATTTTCAAAATTCCACTAAGAGTTAACTCTAGGATCTTTGTTAGGGACTAAATAAACTGTATCTTCTCATTTCACTCATATGCTATAGTCAGTAATAACAAAAAAATCAACTGCCATTATTGTTAAAGAAGTTCTGCACTATATCCTTATCTCCTGTCCCTAATTTCATGACTTCTAATGGTCTATTTTGTTTAGAGAACAGCAAGGCTCGAAGTAATGATTTTGCTGAAAAGAATGGACTTCAGAAATATGAATATGTCTTACACCCAAGAACGACAGGCTTTACTTTTGTCGTAGACCGTCTAAGGGAAGGTAAGCACCCATCTCAAAGTGTGCTTTTTATGTAGGTGACAAAGATTGCTAAACTTTGTATTTACCCTTTTAGAATTTACAAAGCACTTTTTAAATATCTTTCCACAAGGAATGAGTTACTACATTTTTATACTAAATTGACCCCATGGCATTAGATTGTTTTATTATGTATTCTTTGAAAATATGTTTGTAAAATCAAGTCTTTCCCCCTTTTTTGTAACAGTGTAATTGTATGCATCATTTTCTATCATTTTATTTTTTTAAATGTTTCTTAAAGCAGCAAAACTGTCTTCAAAGTGTCTTGTAACTTATATTTATGTATAGCTTAAAAATATTTTTGCATTCATTATTCCACTCAAACAAATGAGTCTGGTTGGTAGGAAGGCAAGTGCTGCTACCTCCATTTAACAGTTAATGTGGAGTGGATCAGAGGTAGAAATCCCATTACTCTCAGCTCATGGCTCATCCTCTGGCTCATAATTCTCCCGAACTATACCAAGTAAAGGGCAAGTGGGGACAAGGTAATTTAAATGTTAAACATTTAAATGTTTGTTTTGATATTTTTGTTATGTAAAATTAAAGTTTACATTTTGTTATAGCTTCATGGTTGTGTTTATATACCCATACATGTGTGTACAAATAACACATATGACTATATATGGAAAAGGAAATATCCAAAAACCGTTAGTATTCAAAACTCAGGATCACCTCGCTGATGAAAAATCCTGTTGGCTTGTTTCTGCTCTTCACTCTGATTCTTAGCAAGCCCTAGTGGGTAATCGTGACATCTGTGACAAATTATCACCTTCATCTAGTAATTGCTGCATTGTCATAAAAACCATTTGTGCCTAACATGAACAGTCTGAAAACATTATGTAAGAAATGGTATGACGTTCTAATTTCTCCCTGTAAATGGCAACCCTGTTGTTCCTTAAGGTTTAACTTGCTTTCAGGTATGAAGTATGACCCCAGTATAACCCTGCCCAGAGGAAGCATCTTTTTAACTAAGTACTCACGATTTTAAGGAAAGATACAGTCAATCCCAAATCATATTAGTATAGTAAAATGTCCTTATTAGTCCTTGTTGATTTGGCTTGCTTTTGGAATTCTGTGACTATAACTAATATGAAATGGGTTTGTGGGCTTGAAGGTTATAGTGTTTATGAATAGTGAGTGTCTATTTGTCCATGTAGCTCATGGGAAGTGCAGTTCTTCATGCCTATGGAATGGGGTAGGGGGGTCCTGAGACACTGAGGTGTGTCTGTGTTGTTTTTTTTAAATGTGATACCACTTTATTGTGGTATGCAGTTTAGACTCACTTAACAATATGTTTTCTATTTCCTCATATAATCTGATCTTTCATAGTATTTCATGTCTTTAAAGATATTTTGACACACATTCATGTACTGCATTTCTCTCTTAACACAAGTGTTCTGTTGGAACACATTTTTTGCTAATAAAGATCTTCCTAAATGTAGGCAGGATAGTGGAGATTATTTATAGTGGCTAAAATTATATCTATAGAGTCCTAAAATCTGGAAAATATTAATAGCAAGCTGATTTATAACTTTGGGGAATGTATATTACTTAATCATCACTCAAAGTATTAGTCAACAACCACAGCCTCCTGTAATTTTTCCTTCCAGAACTGGTAACTGATTTTCCCCCTCTCAATATCAGTGAAAAAGAAAAACACAGTTGGATTATTCCATTTGCTTCAGTTAGTCAAGTAGAATAGGCTTATACATTGTGCTCATAAGAAACATGATGAAAATAGCAATAATAGTAAAAGGCGCTTAACATAACACTGAGCATTTGCTAGGTACCGAATGTTGTACTAAGTGTTTTACATGCATAAGGATAAATGATCATCACAGCAACCCTACCTGCTAGGTACCACTGTTAATATTTAGCCCACAGGGCAAAACTGAAGCAGAAATTGAGGTGAATAGTACATGAAAATTACTGGGATATCATTTGTCTGACTGAACAGCCAGCATTGTTTACATTACAACTTAGTGCCTTTTGAATTTATAGAGTGATTTTAAAGTCCAGAAATCATAAAGCACCTTTGTAACAGTAGTGAGCAGCATCATTTTATTTAAAAAGACTTTTTAAGAAGAATAAGAGGCTAAGTGAATCCTGGACAGATAGTGGTCCCAGGAGGTGGTTATGGTGCCACCTGGGATGGCACTGGGATCTGCGCCGCCGAAGGAAGTGTGTGCTGGCAGGGCCAGGGCAGCTTGGCTGTTTGGCAAGGGTGGGTTGGGGGATGTCAAGTGAACAGAAAGAGAAAGCTTCAGCAGGGATCTCAATGAAGGGAACCCAGAGGTCATCGTGTCCAGAGTGCCCTTTTAGAAAAGGAATCTAAGACTCAGGAAGGGCACGACGCAACGCTGATTTTTAGACCCTGAAGTTCTACCTTTGATGATGAATTATGTGAAAAAGCAGCTTCCTGTTAAACAAATGACCACTGTAAATACTCCAGTGGAACCCTGGAGGGCAAATTAAAACACATTGCCATAAAGTATGGCCAGGTTACACCGCTCACACATACATGTCACTGAACTCACTGTTGCTATGGTCTGTTAGTGTGCACAGATGGGCACAGGAGAAGCTCAGGCACCACTTAGTTAAGGGTAAATTCATTGAAAAAGTGAAAATGCATAGCAAGGAAAGTTGTTTCTGTGATTCTCTTTAGAATATATTTCACTGAGATTAAGAACATTTAGAAAACAAATTTATCCTGAAACTTAACACCAGTTTACACTGGGTAGCGTGACTTTCACCATTTATATACTCTTATGAAATCAGAACCTTTTTAAGGATACAGACTGTCTTGCACATTATAGAGACTCAGTCTTATTTGTGTTACTATTTTTTATCGGAAAAGACAAATTATTGTCCTAGCATCTTCTCAGTGCAATATGTGTGTGTGTGTGTGTGTGTGTGTGTGTGTGTGTGTGTGTGTGTTGCACAGTTACCTGTGAGTATCTGCTAAAGAGCACACTTTATACAGTATATAGCTGAGCAGTCAACTAGGTTAAAACAATATTTATGTTTTAGGTTTGACATAAAATGTCTTTGAATTTAAAGTAAAAATCTATATTTTAATCCATATTTAGGGCATATGCCTAAACATGAAGGAATGAAGCTGTTTTTCTGTTAATACTGTACAGTGTTAACCACAGCAAGAAAAATGAATTCCCATTAGGTAATTCTCATCAGCATGCCTGATCAAAACTCTTCAGTCTATATTCAGGGAGAGAGAACTACTGACTCAGCATGTAATACAGTATCTGATAGTCCTCCAAATCACTCCTCCTCTGTGGTCTACAGAATTTTCATCTGTTCTGAGAAAGTTAGTTTTCTGGGAAGTAAAAGCAGTTTCCCCATTATACCCAGCTTACTTTTCAATGGTGTTGTTAGACCTTTGTGTTTTGTTTAGTTTTGGATTCTTTTTTCCTACATAGTGCACAACCAACCACTGACAATCCAGTCTGTTTCTGGCTTACAGTGCCCGTGTATAGTGAGGAACCAAAGTGGCCAGCAGGAGCCACCACTGTCTGTGGCTCACAATGCATTTATCTTAGCTGGCGAGCCTGCCCCAGGATTGCATTCTGATGATTGTTTCTAATCACCAGTATTGTTCTAGAAGGCCAGGAAGAAAGGCAGACAAACTATTGAAATATTGGGTGTATTATATGCCATGCACTCTGACCTTTCATGTGACTTTTTATTGCTGGAATCTATTTATGAAATAGGATAAGACCTTTCCCTTATGTTAAAAAAATTTAATTGTACAGTAGATCTCTGACATTTGCTAGAATAATTTGAGACCTTTTCCATTTCTCCAAATTTGCAGATATCTTTGTGGCATAGCAGTTGACTCTCTTTTGAGGCCATTTTACAAAGAACAAAGCTTTTATCTATTTGTGGTGATGAATAGAACACAAAAAAGCCAAGATGAAACGGGGACACTGATCAGTGGGCAAAAACACAGATCAACCAAATGATTATTCCTACAGATCATGAAATGGATTCAAATTGGCCTCAGCAAAATTACATACAACCACATGTCAGAAACCTTTGGGGTCTCTCTTTCATACTGTATCTTTGAATGCCATGGTATTGCTTTAGACTGTGAATGGCATGAATATTATTTTTCTCTGCTCATTTTAGTTCTCCTCTCTCACAGTAAATAAAACAATAAATCCTAGCTGCTCATCATTGTGTTTAATGAAAAAATTCACAACATCCTTAATGAAAAATGAGAGCAGCCCTGTATTCTATAGGGAAGAACAGGCATCTAATGTTTATCAAGTACATACCATGAGCCAGGCGCTGAGTTGCTTACATGTTTCTTTATCTGATTCATTCACTAATTACCCAGGGAGCTTTTCAAAATACAGACACTCAGGTCCAATCTCAGACTTGCTGAATCAAAGTCTGTTTGTGGTCGGGGTTCATATAGTTACTCCCTTGGTCACATACATACATATCATTTCCTTCTCATAATTGCACTAAATAATAATTTGTCCTGTTCTACACTTGAGCAGACAGACTGACGTTAGCTCCTTTTGCTAGGGTTACATGACTAAATGGAGGTACCGTGATTTAGACTCAAGTCTGTTTGATGCTGAAGCCAGTGTTCTTTCCACTGTGTAATATGTTAATAGTTTTCCAAATACTACAAAAAAGGTACTCTTAGGTTTTTTATCTTTCCAAGATTTTCTCCTGATATCCTTGACTATACTAATATTATGTTTAAAACAAAGAATACAGCAAGGATTTCCTTGTTCTCAGCACCTCTTACTTTTCTGGCTCCTATATTTACTAGTTTTCTTCCATTTCTGTGGTCCTTAAAATAATGCAGACATAAATATGACTCCAATTGTCTTTTCAAATTGTGGTTCTTTTTCTCTTTTTGCCACTCACTGCGTCTCCAAAAAGAGCCTGATGACTTGACTTTCTTAACGCTAGGTCACTTACTAAAAGGAAGGGATTTTTTTTTAAATTATAAAAACAGAACACATTTACTGTTAAAAAATTGTAAAATTAACTTCAAAGAAAAGGGCATGCTTATTAGCCTTGTCAGTTACTTCTCAGAAGCACCCAGAGCCTGCCTTTTGACATACAGTCTTCTGTGTTTTCCCACATGGATTCATACATATCAGCCAAAATTAGGGTCCAGTCATACATTTTGATTTATAAAGTTGTTTTCCCCCAATTTACTGGAGTGTGCCGGTTGTCTCAGCACCCTCACATCGGTGCGTAAGCATGGCATGTTAGCGCAGCAGGCGTTCTGGCAGATAGTCGGCTGCTATTTAGCCAGTCCTCTGTTGTTCAAAATTAAAATTGCTTCTAGTTTTCCACTCCTGTAAATACCAAAGTATGCATAAATCTCTGTGTAATTATTTTCTTAGTGTGTATTTCCAAATCTAATTATTGAGTCCAGGGGCACACATTTTTATGGTTTTAAAAAATTCTTACTCTCTGCCCCATTTCATTTGATCACCAGATTCTGTTAGAACTGCCTTGGAAGCATCTCGTAGAGACATCTGACATTCTTGCATTGCCACAGTGGCCCCATTGGATGGGATGCCATTACTTCTCCTTTCTGTCTTCCTGTGTGACTGTCTGCCTCTGACTTTTCTAATCCATATTGCACACTCGCCTAATGGACTTTATGAAGACCCCCACCCCCATAATGGAATTGCCTGTGTGTATTCAGAAGATTGGGGAGGCATATATTGTTTAACATAGCCAATTCCCTTGAATATTATAAAGTGTAGGGAAAAAAATCATACAGTGTCATAAGAGATAAGAATAGAAAGCATTTTGAAGGCATAGGGAAGATTAATCTATTTTCCTAAAGTGACCCTAAAGAGGTGACATGAGCCAAGGATTAAAGAATAAGGCACTTTCCCCGGAAGAAAGGCATTTAAATATTTGCATTATTTTCTTATTTCTGGATCAGGACTTCCTATAATTTCAATCTATTTATAAAATTTTTACTGCTCAGAACCTCCTTTTATGCAGTGTGAGCCAGCAGATTTGTTTGAATTAATTATTCCTGACAGTGCCTTACACTTTGGGAATTTTGCCTCTGGTTATGTCTGTCCAGGCTAAAACCTACATTGCTTTGCTCTTTTCTTTAACCTCCAGATATTCTTCTTTTAATGATATTCTGAGAGTCCTTTCCAGTCCCCCTGACCAGCAGTCATCTAGACTCTCTTCTCTCTAATAGGACTTAGGGTGGTAGACCTTATATTGATAGCTGCTTTGGTATGTTTGACCTCTTACTTTCCTAGATGGACTACATTGGCCGTACTTCCTCAGACTAAGGACAAAGGTTTTATTTCTAAATTCACTGAATACCTTTTCTTCCTTATCTTATTTCCTGTTTTGCCAACATATGGATGGCACTGTCGGTTCTTCTTGAAATATGCTCCCCCCTTGTGTATTTCACAAGCCCCTTGGCCTAGCATTTTCTTCCTCCCACTTCTCAAGACTCTTGCAGGTTCTTCTCACTTCTGGCCCTTGATTGTTTGTGTTCCTCCTAAGACACTTGTAGGTTCCTGCATTTCTCACTCTACACATTCCCTGGCTGTCATTCAGGTTTGTGGCTTTAATTATCATTCATATGCTCGTGACTCCTGAGTCTAAATCCTGAGTCCCAAAGCCCTCACTTATTTCAGGGACTTTTGCCACTTGCTTCTGCAGGCAATTTGGCTTCAGTATGTTAAAAAAAAAAAAAAAAAAAGTGATTCCTACCTAAACTGCTCATCTGTTTTTCCCACACTGTGGAGTGACGGTGGTAGTAGTGTTGGTGATAATGACCTAGGGGCTAGGATTAATGAGCGCTTGTGTGCTAGGATTATGTCAAGTGCGTCACTGAGTTATTTCATTTAGTTCTTTGAGGAGATTATCTCCATTTTATGCATGAGGAAACTGAGCTACAGAGAAATTGAATAATAGTCCAAGAATACCCAGCCTTTAAATGGCAGAGCTGGGCATCTGACTGGAGAGCCTTTGACTTAACTATGTATCATTGACCTAGTTGTTCAAGCCACAAACCTAGGAGTCATTGGCTCACCCCACCTCAGCCTTTTGAAATCAGTGAAATCCCAACCAAGGCCTTTTGATCCCATCTCTTCAATCTCTCCCAAATTAATCATCCTCTTTCCCCTGCCAGTTCTCACTGACATCAGATTTTCCCTGAGTTTTCATACCTCTAATCACTAGTCTTCCTAGTTCTGGTTTCACCCTACATAGTCTTTCCTGCCACACTGTAGCTGGAACATCAAGCCTCCGAAGGTGGCAGCACACTAAGTTCTCAGACTTTGGAGTCAGAAGACCTGGGTTGGAATCCTGGAGTCTCAGGGATTAGCAAGGTGACTGGTCTGATTACTTTCCCTCAGTAAACCTCAGTTCCATCACCACCTATAAAGTAGAAAAATAATGCCTACTTTATAGGACTTTTGTGAGGATTTATTAAAATCATGTGCATAAAGCAGTGCCTGGAAAATAGCAAGCACTCAATAAACGTTACACTACTAATTTGTGTTAACTCCTGGCCAAAACTCTCCTTTGGTTTCATCGTTTTCCAAAGTTAAATCTACTTTAATATGATTTGCCAGCCCCTCTATGACCTGGTCCTTGCTTAACTCTCTAGCCTTGTCTCCCATCTCCTGAGTTGTCCCTTTGTCTTGGCTAGACTGAACACTCTCCTTTCCCAGAATGCACAGCATTCTGAGCCTTCTTTACTCCAGTGTTTCTTCTGTTACTAACCTGTAGGTTGTAGCTTAGATAACGGTCCATTCGGGAAAGCTACTCAACTTTCTTAGTCTTCTGGGCTCCTTGTGTGAGTGCTTTTCCTACTGTGCTTGCCCTATATAAATGTTTTCTTACCATGTTATCACTTTTTTAATAGCCTACTTCATCTACTAACTCTGTTTCCTGACCATAAGAGCCACATCTGCCCCATTGACAGTTTTTATCTCCCTCCTTTACTGCAGACCTGGCACATAATAGATACTCTTTAATCTTTTGAACCAACCAGCCAACAGATTGATGTAATTTTACACCTATATATTTTCCTATAAAATTTTAAAGCACTAAACATAAATATGCACACTACAGGAATAGCAATACCACAACATAGAAGAATGAGGGTGTGAGGTTAGTACATAAAATATATGTTATAAGGTTAGGATATATGATGTAAAGTTAATATACAAAACAGGTTATAAGGTGCTATATTCCCATAAAATATGGGTTCAAAAGTTAGCTCTGAACTTTTTGGCACCTTTATAGAGAGAAGCTGAACAGGCTCATTTACAAAATCCTGAAGAGTAAAGCAAACCCTGCCGCCAGAAAAAGGATGACCATTTCTGAAGGACCTGAGAAAAAGCCCTTGCGTAGCCCCTTACATGATACTGTGCACTGTCAGTGCCTTGTAGCATCCTCGTGTTAAACCCTCCCTGTAGCCTCAGCAGGCTCGTCCATGCTGGCTACTGGCACCAAGCAGCTGAGTAAGGGCAGTCCAGTGTGAATTTAGCGTGCCTCAAGTCTAAAGGTGTGGAGACTACGTCCTTCAGACCATCCTCTATACGGTACTTCACTCACCGAGTTAGCCGAGAGCTGGTTCAGCACCAAGTTCGTGAAGCATCTGCGTATGACTATTCTGTGTCACGACCTAAGTGCAGGGCTTTGCTAGTAGGGGATGCTGGGAGCAGGACTTTCCCAAGGGAAGTTGAAGAGCCTAGTGCCATTTCCTGTGTGAACTGAAGGCCAATGTCCCTCCAAACTGAGGTTGGTCCGTGTGTGCCTCAGGAGACAACTGCTAGGTTGTGTTTGTGTCCCCTGCCGTGCCTAACAGGGTGGGCCCTTGCCTGCAGTCACAGGGCTGTTGCCTCTCAGCTGTGACTGACTCTACAACTGTTCTGTCTTGTTTCTATCTGGGACTCATCACTTAGCCACATGGAACATGTTTTTCTCAAACTCTTCCTGAAGTGCTCCCCAGTCATCTGAGTAGCTCCTGCTGGTCCTCCACGGCAGTTCCAGTGCCTTTTCTACTTAATACTAGCTCCTGATCGCTTTAGGTTTTTGAATTTTTCCCTTCTTACTCATCATGTGTTATGAATGTCTTATTTTTTTTTTCCTTTTATGATGAGTGGATTTTTTTTTTTGGGGGGGGGATCTCTCTCCCCATTGGACTTCGAACTCCATTAGGGTAGATACTATGTCTTGTTTATGTTGTATCGGATACAGTGCCATATACACTATAGGTACTCAGTAAACTAATGGCTTGGTGTAAATCTTTGTCTCTGATCCATTTTTAGCATCACACACACACATATGCTTCATTACATACATCTAACTAGTAACGCCCCCTTCCAGAGACCAGATGGACCCCTTCACGCAACAGAAGGGGGATTAACAGCAGTGCTAAAAAGCCGCATAAGGCAGGCACAAAGTTGATAATAAGTCCATATAAGATAGCCTTTTTTTTAACTACTGAGAGATAAAGACTGATAATTTTTTCTAGATTATATTGTAAGAAGGGACACATAGAAGAGTACTGTTTGTACCTCCTATGAGCAGGGTCTTGGCATCTGATCTTATGCATGTCAGTGTAGAATTGTGGAGCCCAGATGTTCCCCTGGTTTACTAGTATTTGTGCTCAGTGAGTCTCAGGTGCTGAGACAGTGCTAGGGAGGCTATCTCTGCAGGCTCTGTCTCTCTATACACTTAACTTCAGAGGAAGGAAAATCTTGTCCCAGGGCTATCTGATTTCTCTAATTCCAGCCAGCTATAAAATGCCTGCTAGTGTGAAAAGTAGGCCTGGTTGGTAGTGAGGTGCAGGTCTTACAAGCACCAGTAATAAAAATTCTTAAAATACACAGGCTGCTAGTGGTTAGATGATTATTTTCATAGATGAGTGAAAATTTCATACATGTGGTATTTTACTCATTCAGAAGACTTATCTGTACCTAAATATTAATGCTCTGTTACAGCGTTTGTGTTTTTTTAGAGAAATATGCTGACATGAAATATGTTTATTTTAAAATTCAGAATTGTGGAAGCAGCTTTTGTAAGTAAAATTTGTGGATTTGCCTTTGAGTGGTGGCTTTCTACAGCCTCTCCACTGACTGTCAAGAATGCTGTCACATACATTTCTGTTTTCCCTCTGAAGGCAAAAGTGAGAGGTAGGGCGGGGCCAGTAGCTACACCACCCTGGGGTTAGCGCGCCCAGTGGTAGCTACACACTGCATCTTCACGTACTTACAATGATGTTGTTTTGAAGCAGAATATCAGAGTTTTCATGCATATGCAAAAATGTATGTGGCAGTATACTTTAGCTTCCTGTTGATATGAAAAATCAAGAATTTATTCTTGCTGAAGTTGAGATGTTGGCCTAATTCTAAACCTTGAATCCAGAAATTCATCTTAACAGGAAAATATGCCTGCCTTTGGTTTTGTATACTATGTGACTTCATTATGGACTTAATATATTTCTTTTTTGGATTTGTCCTTTATTCTGGGCATGTGTCCATTTCATTATTTGTAAGGGTGTGCCTTTTTCTTTATATATTTTTTTCTTCCCTATTCAACATATTTTTCTTCTGTATTCTTTCTAGTTTCAAGAACCTTTTTTTTGTTTTTTGTTTTTGGGTTGTCCTTCTCTTTTTGGTAAATGGAATGTTTTGAGTATTGTAAAGGTATTGTTTAAATAATACTGATCTTGCTGGTGTGTGTGAGTGTACGACACTGTCCGTGTGTCTTTACTTATAAAAAGTAGATTCTGATTTTAAAAAATCAGTCCCACAAAAACATGAAACTAAGTGTACAAATTGTTTATACTTATGTTGAAAGTTGTTTCAACAGCTTTCTAATGAAAGAAGCATTTTTCCATTTTATTCTTATATTTTATGTATAGTGCATTATATGTAATATCGTCATAGATATTTTATAATTGAGGAAACCTATGCTTACCATCCACTTGCTTCAAGGACACAAATTCACTTTATCATGGACTCTGGACTAAGCAAAACAAATATCTGGTACACTTACCCTAGCTGGTGCCTGTTACCCAAAACATCAGATGTAGAAAGGTATGTTAGTAAATTCTAATTCACCTGCTTTATCCTGAGTTCTGTAGGAGAGGGAAGTGTACATGTCCTCTATGACTGTCATTCCTCCCAAATACAAGTAGTACATTGACCACATGAAGTATATTTCAAGTATTCTGCTTGGTAGGATTACTGTCTTGGAGAAATCTGTCAGAGCATGCATGTATTCCTTCTAGTTTCTAGAACCTTTTTTTATATGTGTTTGTGATAATTAGTAACTCAGTGCAATACTTTTATTGTGGCTTAGCCATCCTTTTCATAGGGAATGATTATTGAAAGAGAAATTAAAATAACCTCTAACTTACAGATACCTCTCAGTCTTTGGCAGTTATAGTCTCCTTTGATTATAGTAAACAATCTATGATGTGCTGCATTCTTTTCATTCTCATTTTAAGTGAAAACCTTTGTCTTAAATCTTTTGTCAGCAAGCAGCATGTTTGTGCTCCTTTATGTTGTTTTCTGTAGTTCACATGACACTGCCTCTTTGTGGTGACTGAAACACTTCTTTACCAGATACCTGAGTACTGTTAAGGGATCGTAAATGTTTACCTATCATTAGATCTAGCGCATTTTAAAAGACTTTACAGAATGTGGGTATTCGTAGGCTCTTAAACAACTAGCCTTTGATATTATGAGGTGAGCTATACAATTTCTTAGATGCTAAATGTAAGAGATTTGTGTAAAGTCTTTGTCCTATCTGTAGGTTGATAACTTTGAAATGATAGAGTTCCTCCCCAAATTTTCCATTCATTGGAATAATTTGTATTGAATAAATGTAGACTGAAAGTATTTGGGGTTCCATGTGAATCCTGTGTACAAATGTTTGTACAATAGTCTCAAACCTTGACGGACCTTTAAAGGCCGATGTACAAAAGTTTTAAATCCTGCATTCATAGTTTACTTATGATTTACATCTTTCTGTTTCCTCATAGATTTGAAATGGCCTTTAGCAGAAGATAAAATAAGTAAAAAATGGTCCACAGTGCCAAAATCGGGTATTGAAGTATATGTGCGCACAGGGCTTGAGGGGAAGTCACATTTGTGTTATTTGTTTTATCTTCCAAGCTATGAAAAGCAGCTCTAGTCAAACATGAAACTTAGCACTGACCTTCTTAGAAGTCAAAGCATAAGGGGCTTATATTTTTCTTGTTGCATTAAGTTCTTGGTGATTTACAATGATAATGAGTTAAATTACAGCAGAAGCGGGAATGTCTGTCAGGCCTTTTCTAGGCACAGTTATCACTACTTTTGGCTAACAGATCTGAGTTCAATACCCGATTTTGCATCCTGGGCCATTTTTTACTTATTTTATCTTCTGCGAAAGGCCATTTCAAATCTATGAACTGAGTTCATTCCTCAGAACTGGGCAACAAACTATTCCTATTTTTGCAGCATGAGCTCAGATGTCATCATTATAAAAGAGCTACCATTTGGCCATAATATGCCTGCTAAGGAGAGAACTTTACAGTGTTGGTTTGAGTACATGGAAAGTACATTGAACATTCTTTTCTGGGTCATGTAACTTGTTTTCATCCATTTTAACCACAGTAGGTTCATAATATTAAGTCCAAATGAAGTTCCCAAATAGTTTACCAATTAATTTGTATCACTATAGAAATTTTAAAGCTTTTGCAATTGTAAAAGCATCTTTAACATGGTGGTCCCATTATTAGTTCCCTTGGTAATTCAAGTAGACTGTAGCCACCTTGTATGTTACTAAATTAGTCATAATTGAAGGCTTTTTACCTTAATACTTTAGGAATGGACATTGGCATCAGAACTGAAGTTAGGAGAGACTTGCTAGGAAACACTGAGTTTTGTTTAGTCCTCACAGATGGATAGAAGTTAGGCACAGGAAAGCTTGCTATAAAAAGCTAGTCCTATATAGATTAACATTAAAAATTGTGCTTACTAAAGGTGTTTATATTTAAATATCCTAAAGAAAGAATCTTTTTTGTAAATGCATGTAGTCTGAATCGTGGGTAAGGTCTACATTTATAGTTAATACTATGTGAATTATGAGCACAGGTCTTTGCCCAGATTTGGAAAGTTAGTGTTTGTTCAAGTACCACAGAAACAATATGTGAGTGCAGAGTTGAGGGTTGTGGTGGGCAGCAGAGTAAGAGTTTAGGTAATTGGACCTTGAATCATATTGAGGAGTCCTAAGACTTGACTTGGGAAAGCAATTGGAAAAGTATGGTTAGGTTTGGAGGTTAGCAGTGGAGACTGGCCTGACTGGAGCCCAGAGTTCATCTTTTTAAGTGCTAAGAGCTAGGGTAGAGAGGTAGTCTTAGTCATCAGGAAGTCTCACTTCTAAAAAAATAGAAAATAAAAGGAATCAAAAGTAGTGGGTGTTGTGAAGGAAGTTTTTATGATTTTATAAATACTGAGTAAATGGTCCTCTGAGTATTTTAAGACATTTCTTTCCTAAGCAGTTGACTACTTAGATCTGTTGGCTCTATCGTCATCATAGTCAATCCCAAATAGTCTTGTTTTGAGATCTCTGCATTAATTATGTTTAAAGAAAGACTCAGTAATTGCATGTTTATATATATATATATATATATATATATATATATATATATATATATATATATCTTTTGATCTACAAGTGAGGTACATACAAACTCTATGATGACATATAGTAGGAAAAAAGTATGATTCATCCTAATTACTGTTTCCTAGGGAAGAATCATTGGAGGAATGGCTTGTTTTTCTTTTCCACGAATGGTTTTGAGACTTAAAAAAATCTTGCCTTTTCTGTGTAATTGGTCATGTACAAAATTTATATTTGACATAGTTTATTTGATCTGAATCCATGTTTTTCAGCAATAGTTGCAAAGTCAGATATGCATGGATTTTAGTGGGTCCATTTTCTAAGACATCAGCAACTTATTTGAAACTCTAGGTGCCAACAGGATCTTTGCACATGCAGTGGGGGACGAGTTCTTTGGGCACAGCAGCTAGGATATACATGTTGACCCTACTAGAACAGTTTCAGAGAAATAGGGGTTCCCAAAACCAGATTTGAGCTTCTACTCAAGAAGAATATAAGAAGGTTGATGTATGTAAATGGAGATAGCAAGTTTAGATGCTTCCTACAGGAAAACTGTTAAGTAGAGGAGGAAGCTGAAGTAAGCAACTGAAGGGGAAGCCATATCAAGCATGACTAAGGAAGTTGATATTTTTAAAGGCTTAGAAAATTCAGAGGAAAAGCCAATAGAGAAATGGGTTAATGATGGAGCAAGGTTTTGGAGAGTCAGGAGGGAATAGGAACGTAAACAATGTTAAGAAAATTCCTTATTTTCTAAGGCTGGAGGCCAAGTTGAGCATGAATATATATTTTGGTTTTTGAGTAGGTGAGAAGATGAGGGATGCTTTGGTGGAAACTGTCAGATCAGAGGTGAGATAATCTGATGATCATAGTGGAGTGGGTAGAAGATGGGTGAATAATAAAGACCTGGGGATAGCTGCTGTGGAATATGACTAATGAAGCTGATGAAACAAGCACTGGCATTGCTGAGCTCTCTGACTGCGGGCTGGACACCCAGCCTGACTTAGCACTAGAACTTGAGGCACCTTCAGAAGCGGCGACTGCACACAGCCTGCACTGTCCATCCTCAACTCCGTCCCACCACCTGCAGCTGTCCATCTTGTCTGCCTGTGATCAAATCTACCTAGCCAGTGTATAAAGGACATTTCTTGATCTTCCCAGCCAGGTGTGTTGTTAATTCTCCCCTTCACCTCCCATCCCTCCCTCACCCCTACTATCTCTTAATAGTTGAGTCACTCTTAAGAATCGCAATTTGCAAATTTTATCTTCTTTCCTAAATTGTAAGTTCCTTTGGGGCAGGAATCATGGTTTGTCAGTATCTCTGTTTCTCTCTCTTTCTCTGCCTAGGGCAGTGCTGCCTTACTGAATAAATGCTGAATGAGTAAATTAATAAGTGAAGCAGATCCATCACAAGCAGACTGTGTAAGTGAGCGATCGACCTCTGTAGGAAGGTAAAGTTTGTCAGAATTCTTTACCAGGCTAATATCCCACAGGCATCAATTTGGAGACTATAATTTTATGTATATATTTAGCTTCTTTTTCATAACAGTAATGAAATATGTTGCATTTGTAGGTGATTGTTCTAACTGGGTGACTCAATATTTGGCTTATTTGCATTCTTCTAGGTATTAAGAGATCACACTAAGCACAATCTCTGTCATGTCCACCTTTGTTCATTATACAGCATTCACTCTGGCTTTTCTAATAGTAAGGATGCTAATGCCACAATATAGCATAAACGCAAGACTAGATTTCCTTTTTAAGTTCCTTTCAGTTTCTTACTTAGTGACTTGACTATGCTCTGTTGAAGGGGCTTTGGGTCCCGACTTGAGCATCTTACGCTGTTGGCCCTACAAGATTTGTTCAGGAGAGAAAAACTCAGTGAAAACAAAGAGGCAGCAATTACAGAAAGTGGAAACATTAGCCTTAGCAAAGCATGATGGAGCCTGCCTGGGAAAGTTTTAGCTTTATGAAGTCCTGATTTCCATTGGCTAGCTCATAACATTACCATAAGTTGAAGCAGATTGTTGTTCTCATATAAAGGTCATCTTTTGTATCGCTTCAGAATTTAATAATTCAGATTTTCAGTATTCTCCTGACCACTCCCCCCCCACCCCCCGGCCTATAAACCAGTTCATTTTATTTTATACTCTAATTACTTCTTTGGTGTTTTTATATAAAGTGTTAGCCCACACAAATTTCAGATATAGTTAAGCTAATCAACAGATATAGTTAGCTATTGGGTATTAACAACAAGGGCATTATTGTGCTATATTGCTAAAATAGAACTGAGTATTTAGATCTTGATGTGCAGTGGGGAATTTTATTTGGCATTATACATTTGAGGAACTAAGCCAGACGTTGCACAGATGCTTCCAATGCCTCCTTTACCATTTTGGATATAGATATAGACTTAGATATTTGCCATTTGGATATAGAAATGCAGGCAGCAGCCACGACTCAGTTCCATTTCTGTAGATGCCAAGACCATGGGCCCCACTGCACTGCACAACGCGCAAAAAAGCAGCCTTTAATGTCGCTGCCGCACGGCGGCCTCCCCGGGCATTGTCTCTGCTGGAGACCCAGAAACTCATGCTTGAATTTTCTTCTTGTTTCAGCGATACTGGCTCACTACTTAATATCCAGCTTCCTCACCTCAACCCCATTGCAGTGTCTGCTCAGATATTTCTAAAATATTATGCTCTCACCTTGGGAAGTGGTGGTCAGAACAGATGAAACCCTCCAGTTCTAGTCTGCTGAAATTGTCTAGCGTAAGCCAGTCATTAGTAAGCGAAGTGAAAATACAGAAAAAGCTCCTGCCAAGCAAAGGGCCATCATTTCTGTGGCATTTTCTGTTCTACTAGATTACTCACTGGATTTTTAAACTTCCTATATAGGGGTGTATATATCATATATGGTATTTTGTTTGGCTAATCAACTGAGGATTTAGTCTTTTTTTTTTTTAACCTACTGAAATTATGAGGTAGGGATATTTGAAATGGGCAAGATGAGAGGAACTAGGGCCATTACTAGTGGTGGCCATTTCTTCTGTGAAACCTTCTCTGGTCAGTTGGAAATAGTGTCTCCCTTCTAAATGCAGATAGCGGTTTAACTTTACTTTTGTTAAGACACCCCAGTATGTGTTGCAGGTAACAAAGACCTCACTTTTTACAATGTTAGTAAAAGCAGGGTAGCAAACAGGCTAAGTTTTTTTTAGTCCTTAATACATCTAGCCCCAAATAGCATTGTTGTTACAGCTGTTGTTCTTGTTGATAATTCTAGGTAGCCAATTCATACGCTGAATGACTTTAGTATTGATGAGGGTCCCTAGGTGACTTTAATGAATTCTTTCAAGATGTATTTTATAGATACAATTGTTACAAAGAAGGATAAAGAAGATCACTACTCTGTATAAAGAGGAAGATGTTGGCATACAGCTGTATTCTCACAGCATTCTGGAAAGTTCTCTGGATTTCATGCTGCAATTTCATTGTCTGTAAAATTGGACCGTGTCCTTCCCAAGTAGTAGAATTTGGTCATAGTTGCTGATGTAGTTCAGGGAACAAACACTTTTCCATGAGGACAACTAGTCTGATTCTTTTTAGGACCGTCATCCTTCTATAAAGATTGGAACCCCTAAGAATGGGCTATATTCTAAACTCTAATGCAAAGATCTTGTGTCTTCAGTGATAGAGCCTTTGTTTCACAAGCACATCATGGAGCATCAGTGATCTTTCCAACAATGTTATTTGGTGCTTATCAATTGAGGGGTTGGAAGGGAAGACCCAGTTGCTGTCCTGATACAGAATCATATCACTATATTTCAGAAACTTTAGTCTTCCTTAAAAGAATAAAGGTAAAGTTTTAGCTATCAGTGACTTTGTAACAGCCAAGTTACAATCTCTAGGAGAGAAGAATGGAGTGAATAAGAAATAATTTTAGTTATCAGGGTGGTGGGCTCATAATTCTAAGCACCACCTCAGTGTTGCCCATCCTGCCCGCCGCACTGCTGTCATTCAAACGTAGTCACCCGATCACATGCTGCTCTCTCAGCCCTCTCAAGTGAAGCTGTTCATTGCTGTGCCTCCTACTTTAGAATGTTCTGAAATCATCTTTGACTTACGCACCCAGCAGTTAAAAAAATTCTGACTTCTTTTAACCTTTTCCATCTAAATACAGCCAGTTTTATTTCTCTCAGATAGCAGTTGGCCCTTCTCAGCACCAGCCCTGTTTCACCTGAGAGAAGAGGCTTAGCACCTGACTCCTTCGTCTATTCCATTCTGGTCTAGGAAAAAGAAGATCACTAGTCTAAAGGAGATCATTGGTTTAGTCATCCTCTTAGGGAACTTCAGCACCTACACGATGTATTCAAACCAATTTCTTGATCTTCCCATTACCACCTATACTTCATACCTTGGCTTTATCTTCTGGAACTGCTCCACCTGTTTAACATTTAAATTTGAAAATCTATTCTCTGATCTCAGCTTCTTATATTACAGCCAGTATTACAACTAACAATCGGTCTTTCTTCCTCTCTTAATGCCTTTATTCTCCCACCCCCCCACCCCCCCGCCCCATTCATGATCATCCTCCTGCCCTTTTCTCCCACCCCAGTGATACTGTAGCCCATTTTTTTCTATTCTCATTATTTTCAGTGTCCTCAACTTCTTAGCCCTTTTGCTTTTGGATGACACACACCTGGTAAAGATGCAATTCTGGGTCTTGCCAGCCGCCTACCCTTATTGCACCTGCACTAGCTTTGGGCTCTCCTGGATAAAATCTCCCAAACGACGCAGATGACTGCCAAAAGAAAGCAATGCTTGGTTGCTGTGTTCGTTTCCTAGGATGGCTATAACAAATAACGAAAATCGAGAGACTGGAAACAATCGAAGTGTGTTTTCTCTCCTGGACGCCAGAGGCTAATGTCAACGTGTCAGCGGGGCCCCGCTCCTTCCAGCTTACTAGAGGCTCCTTGTCATAGCATTTAGTGTCCGAATACTGTCAGCCCTTTTTTCTTTTATATTTAGTATTTGTATCTTTTACATTATAGTGTATTCCCCATGAGTTACCCACCACCGATTCACCCGTGAACCATCACCACAGTCCCTTATGTCCCCCTCTTCCCCATTTGGAACCCTTATCCTCCATGCAATTCGCAGCCCTTTCTTTTTAAAGACCAAGGCATAACGATGCAGTTACAGACATGGATCTTAAAATCCTCACCCCTTCGCTTTCACTCTACCTTTTCCTGTCACCAATTTCTGGGAAGAGCTGTGAACTTACCACCACGCGCTTATCTCCCCGATAATGCCACAGCCCCGGTGGTCAGGCTCCCGCGCTTTGTGCGCCACAGAATCCGAGCAGCCTCTCGCATGACTGTGCTGCAAAGCCCAGACAGGCCTTGTCCCTGCAGCACCCTTTCTAACATGTGACCCTGATGGACATTCCCTGTAGAAACACCCCTGCCTTGAGGGTTGTTTAAGGAACATGGTAAAGAAGGTAGAACTGGAAGACTTCTGAGATCTCTTCTAAGATATGATTTTTTGAGATTTCTGGACTCTTCAGTTCTCTTTGTTTATAAAACTTGTAAGCAATTTGTGGTTAAACATTGTAGTGCTTTAAAAAAAAATAATGTTGAGACTACAAAATGTAACATCTTTCTCATGCGGTTACTGTAATTTCAAAGAGATTATTTTTAGTAACTGTATTTGTTATTATAAAATTTCTCAGAAATAGAAAACACACTAGGGAAACTTTAAATAGAAACTAGCTGTACTGAATTCTAAGATCTGAAGATACAGACTTTGATGTGTTCAGTTATCTTTTGAAGTTCTGAAGTCTGAAAATCCCTTTTGTATTATAAGCTTTGTGTACTTACAGGCTTTCAATTTAATTTTTCAGAGACTAGGATGACAATATAAAAGAAGATGGAAACTAAGTGATATAGAAGAGTTAAGTAAAATCTGAATAGTTTAATTATATCCTCCCTTTCCTAATAACATCTGTAGTAAAAAGAATTCAGTTTATGGTAAACTTTTGTGTTTTTGAATAGCTTTCCCTTTAGACAAATAGTTTGTCTCTATTAGAAGTGGAGTATTTTGGTCTTTTTCCAAGAACAATGTTTAAGTTGTTGTAGTCATTCCAAATGTCCCAAGTCTTTGTAGCTTAAATGTGCAGATGAGATCATATTAATACCAAAAAAAGTCTTCTCTTGGAGTCACCTCCAGCCTGACTGCTGAACCCCAGCATCTTTCTCCAAGTGTCGACCAATGGTGTCCAAGTATTTCTGTCCCATGGGCTCTGACTTCTGCTGCAGTCTGCTCTGGAACTCACCTGGGGAGGCCACCCTGATCAGTCATCTCATGGCTGGCCTGGGCCAACTCCTTGTGCTCCCTAAGGTGCTAACTCCCGCAAGGACCATGTGGCCCTGTACTCTTTGTCCCACCAGAAGTCTTCCCTGGGAAGAATTCCTTCAGCAGTTAAAATCCTCTGTCCCTAGAACTTAGTCTTAATCCTTGGGGAAAAACACTGGGGCCCAAACATCCTCCTCAAAGACCTCTTTTGCTGCTCTACTATTCTCACACTTTACTTTCGAGTGGAGGGCAGGAGAGTGGATGAAAAGTCATTAGAGATACGGTGGAACTGTCAGCAGCCAGCAAGCCAGGGCCCCAAGGCTTCAGGCTCTCCCCTTTACTCTTATTCTCCACCTCTCTGCCTCCATTTTGTCTAGCTGTCATAAATTAATAAGACATTTGGAGAAATCCAGTAAAATAAAACTGCAGAAGTCTTCAAAAGCTGGTACTTCCCCCCCCCCCCCCCAATATGAATAGCTTGATAGTTAAGATTTTGGTTAACCATGCTTTGCAAATGCTAAAATTGCTTATTTGGCAAATTGGTCTCCTTTCCAGTTCATCAGATATTAAGTCACACTGAAGTTCCCTTGGGACTTCCAACTGCCATGATGACAGTTAGCTTCAGAACACTTAAAGTCTTATATAATGTCTTCCAATTGAAATTTGTTTGTTCCACATTTAGTTTTATTGAGAACAAAATGTTGTCATCTCTCTGGGGGTTATAATGGGTATATGCAACACAATTACAATAATTCTTCTAGAACATAGTTTAGAGTGCTCTGCAACATAGTTGAATGCTCACCTTGTTTTTCCTTTGATTTGGATGAACTGAGGAAAGGACAGTAACTAGAATATGTTTTTCCTAAGCCCTCAAAAATACTGAGGAATGTGTCATGTTGAAGAGAAAAAAAGAAAAGGTGCTGTATGTTACCATCTATTAAAGATTTAAATCAGACATACAATTCAGTACAAATATATATTTTTCCTTTCACTAAATTCCTAAATTATAAAACTATTGATGTAGATGTCTGTTTAAGCACTAATGTTATTGGGTAAATTGAATTTATACCAAAACCACAAATGTGTATGCATACAGATACACAACTATAAATAAAAACTATTTTCTTTTGCTATTCAAAGTACATTAAGGTTTCTGACAGCTCTTCTCCTGCCCCCTTATGATTATGCAGGTCTCTTTCTTCCCTTTCTCCTTTTACCAATAAACCTGTCCTTTTAAAATAGGTTTCCAACCATGAGGGATGAACTACTACCCAGAAATTTTGTAGTTCCCTTTGGATTAGCACTTACTCTTAGCTTTTATGTCCTTTGTCATCCCTGACAAATGGTTAGTAACAAGCCAGGATTCCTTCTAGCTATTTCATCCAGCATTTGAAAAGGTCTTTTGTAATGAAACCTAAGATCCAAGAGGTGATTCAGACTAAGTTTTCTGCCTTCTCGCTGACATTTTCAGCTTTATTTTATTGCATTGTTTGTTTTGAAATAAGGTCTTAATTATGTCTCCTCATGAGCAAGAGTTCACGGACATCTGCCTTCAGTGCTGTCCTTCTGGTACATTTGGTTTCACTTACATAATCATTCTATTCTCAGACTATTTCGAGAAGATTTTTGGAACCTGCTGTGTCTATAAGAATTCTGAATCCTCTTGCATAGGAAGGGCCTTCATCCAAACAAAACTCCTACTGATGCTAGAACACTTGTGGTTGAAGACAATAGGACTTAAAGTATCACTTAAAATTTTTTTTGCTGGCTGTTTTAAATTTTTATAGTAAACCTTATAATACTCTTAATTAGGGCTTTTGATAGACTGCTATATCAGGAAAAAAGATAGTTGCTTAATTATTTTTCAGGTAACTTTATAGGTGGCAAGGAAATCACTTGATTTCTATAAAGAAGTGAAGAGTGCATTAGAATAAGATTTGATTAGTTATATCTAGAGGCAAAAACCCCACATGTTACCTACTCATATGTGAATGGGGGCCTAATATATTCTGGGGGTGATGAGGCATGACTTCACACAGAGGGAAATTAATAGCAAATTACAAATTTACTTTGGAATGGAAAGTTGACGTTAAAACAGATCATCTTATGTTTCACTGTTTGAAACTCAGGAACAGTTTCAGGAACTAATTATCTAGCAGCAGGCAGTGAGTAACATGGAAATATATTAAATATACATAGAAAACTCAGCTACTCAATCCTGCAGAAGGGCTGTCACTTTTTTTTTAACCACAATAAAACAAGATTCAGATGTGCTAAATATCATATGAAAACAGGAAAAACTAGTAAGTATTAATAAACTAGTGAGGAAATGCCTGGCCAAGGCTAATTAATGTGCCATCTATTACTTGTCTGGCTGTCCCTAATGAAATACACTATGATTTGTAATCAAAACATGCTGTTATGTTACAAGTTTAATGATCTAAAAGCTTCCCTTCTTTTAGTCCTTCAACTTAGAGTAAAATTGGATAGCTGGTATGTATTATTGTTTGCTTTGCATTTGCCAGCAGGTAAATGAGTGCTGCTTGGGGCACTATAAGAACAGAGTTTAACTGAAATACATCTTTTAGAACTATAGAAGAAAAAAGGTATTGAATTACTTTCAAACTAGAGTGTGATGATCAGCTTGCTAAATATCCCCATCAAGTCTGTGAAAAGATGATACCTCCATAGATCATCGGGAACAAATGATATTAACTATGTGAAGAGCTTAGCCCAATACCTGGCCCACAGTAAGTGTTCCATAAATACATCATAGTTGTAACTAATTATCGGTTCAAGTACAGGTTTCAATTGCTGAGCTTTGAATTTTGCATAGAAAAATAGTAGGATGTTTATGTTGCAGCTTTTAAGGTCAAAAAATGAAAATCCTGTTAGGCCTATTTTTATTTCATTAAATAAAATTTAACTTGTAAATTTACATTGTCCACAAATGTTAAAATCAATTATATATGTGTGTCATATTTAGAGTGTGATGGTAACACCACTGAAAATGTAATAATTAATGAAGTACAGATCTGTCTTCCCTTAAACCCAAAGCCCCCAGCCATTAAAGGAAACAAATGTGTGAACAATTAACAAAACACTATACTATTTCACCTTTGTTTTCCTCTTTGCCTCAAATACCCCATTCAGTCCAGGTTAAATACTAATCCACCTTGAAAACTGGGCATGGTTTTTGCTCTTTAGAAATTTCCCTTTCTGGAACACTTCTACACTGCTGGTGGGAATGTGAACTGGTCCAACCACTATGGAAAACTGTATGGCGATTCCTCAAACTGTTAAACATGGAGCTCCCATACGACCCAGCAATACCACTTTTGGGAATTTACCCAAAGGACACAAAAACACTAATCCGAAAGGATACATGCACCCCTATGTTCATTGCGGCACTATTCACAATAGCAAAGGTATGGAAGCAACCCAGATGTCCAAAAATAGATGATTGGATCAAGAAGATGTGGTACATGTACACAATGGAATACTATTCATCATGGAAAGAAGATAAACACATGCAATTTGCAGCAACATGGATGGAATTAGAGGGAATCATACTCAGTGAAATAGGCCAGAAAGAAAAAGAAAAATATCGAATGGTTTCACTTATAACAGGACTATAGGGAGGCCGGGTGGGAGAGAGACACTCAGCGGGGGGGGGGGGGGTGAGGATAAGGGCACAAAATGGAGCAGAAAAGTACACAAGGGACCCATATGGAGATAGATCACGGGTGAATTGGTGGTGGGTTACCCAAGGGGAATACGAAATGTAAAAGATATAAATAATAAAAATATATATTTTTAAAAAATAAAAAAAAGAAGTTTCCCTTTCTCCACTTTCTACCATAGTTATTCATTCCTTCCTTTGAATGTCTCTGTATCTTGTACATTCTTGTTCTTATCCTGTAGTAATTTATTTGCATGCCCCTCTCATCACTTAATGTTACGAGAGTTATTATTTATTCTTGTGATCCCGGCTCCTAGCACAAGCCTTAACACCTACCAAGCGCTCCATAAATGTGGATAAAAAGCTATACTCGTTTTTCTCTCTCTCTAGCCCCTTTTCCCCATTCGTACATGGGCCTTGAAAAGAAATTATGGAACAAAGAAATGAACCAACACTTATTACTAATCAGTTTGACTGATAAATATAACTATTAAGTTAGGAAAGAAAAATGTTTTATATATAGTGAATCCCTATTAGTGTAATTTTCTAATTTCAGAATGACTTTATACAATAGAACTGAAATATATCATTATTTCGTGTATGCAGGGGATTGCCTAGCAGGAAATAGTGCAATAAAACTGCTAGGGGATGTTTAATCTAGTTCAGATATTTTAAAAATATTCATTTAAATATAGTCAGTCACTGTATTGAGTATAGATAATGATTAAGAACATGTCTATTTATTAAAATACATTTAATAGGAATTGTTATTTGCCAGTCTGCCACTGACAGTTTCAAAAAGTATATTTTTAACAAAACATGCTTGAAGCAGCAAAATTGCCATTCTTGAAAAAGCTAGAATTGGGAAATAGTTCTTCCCAGTTGATCTAAATGAAAGAGCTCTTAAATTTCCTATTCTTGGAATTGAATGGCTTTGCTATAGAACAAAGGCTTCGCTAAAGGATTTTGGTGATTTAAAATAAAATCCAGTATGTCAGAATGTTCCATAGATTCCATGTAGCCGTTCGACAGTTAGTAAAACATTTACTGGTGGTTTCTTTTATCTATAGAGTTCTAGAGAATGTATCTCAAAATTGTTACTATTCAGAAATCATTCTCAGTACTTGAAAATTTGTGAAGTAAAATTAATGAGCTAGATCTAAGATTTGTTTAGGGTAATGAATTATATTTACTATGTATGCTGATTTTTTGTTTAATGTTGCCCTCATTTGACTTTTCTCTGATTCTTGTAACAAAATTAAATATTTTAGGGTAATGTTCCCACTCTCATAAATTTTTGCTGGCCAACCATATTTGTTACTTGAAAAATGAGATTTTACCTTTATATTAAAATGAGGGGTTTTGTATGATGACATGGGACTAGATGAATGAAAAAATTAAGTGTTGGAATCAAGTGTGTATCACCTAGATTTTCATTAGTGTTATTTAACTGCTTATCTCTCTTTTGCCCATCATCTCTTCATCAACCCTGTTTCCTTAACTCTTTCCATTCACATAAGTGAACAGCCATGGCATCTATTTCTAGTTGTTTAAATTACTTAACACAAAATGAGTAAGACCTAAAGCCAATTAAGAGGATACCAACACCATTAATAGAATATTATCCTGAAACATCAATAAAATATCAAATTGACTGTATTTTGTATTTCTAAGGAAAGTCACATTTGGCAAATACTTTTCCTGTGCTTGGTAAATGTCACTTTACTTATCGGCAGACTCAATAATTAGAATCTAATACCACTTTTTAAAAGCGTGTCCTTAGCTAGCTAACCAAGAATTTGAACATTCAACTACTTATATCTTTGTACGTGTAGTATATCTGCAAATCATATAACTTTAAAATTTCTAGTAAAATGGCATAAGAAATGTTACATTGATTGTATTTGTGTTTATACTTCTCTTTAGCTTGACATCAATCCCAGCATCTGTCTAGATGGAGAGTAGAAAATTTTGCCTAAAACAAATGTTAAGGAGATACAATCCAGTCCTCTACTGTAGTATAGCACTCAGGCTGGAGTTTAACCAACAGATTGGGCAGTGATATAAATTTTTAGGTCTCAACATTTAAATTGTTTTGGTTTCTTAATCAGCTGAGCTTTTTCTTTTTTCTCTTAAGGTATAAGCAGCACCTCCAAGATGCCCCTGCTGTTCTAGGCTCCCTGTAATTCCTTCACTCTCCCACTCCAGCTACATACAGAAAACAATTCTGTGACATTTTAGAAAACAGCTTGCATCAGTATATGTAATATCCAATTCTAAAATTATTCCATGACTCTCCAATTATTTTATTCCCCCTCCAAGAAAAATGTAATCGGTTTTATATTTTAATGCTTTTATAAATTCTTACCAGTGTTTTTAAGACCTGTAAATAGCAGTGTCCTGCTATTTTAAGCCTTACTGCAGCCTTTGTGCATGTTATTCTAATAAAAATTAAATTTAAGGAAAAGAATCATAAGTTTCAACAACTTATTCATGGCATAACATGTTTTTCTCTGTATTCAAATGGTCCTGCAGTTTCACCTTTGTTGGTTTTTAACACATATTCAAACGGAGGTGCAAGGATGTCTACCCAAAATCATAGTTACGGACACTGACCAAAAATATTACATAAGAAAATAAATGTCCAAACCTACAGCAAAGTTCAAAAAAAATGTCCAGTGAACACCTGTGTAGCTGCCATCTAGCTCCGACTCCAGGCCTGTAGTCAACTTGATCACATCTGATCCTGCTGGATAACTGGTCAGTGGGGGGGTTATCCCAGGCTAGAGCTCCTGTACAAATTCTGGTTTTGACTTGTGTGTTCAGCTTGCATCAGTTTGTTTCATTTAGCCCATTAAAGAAGATTCCTTTGTTCGTGTGTGTGTGTGGGGGGTGCATGTGTACAGAAGTTCATGTGTGCACATATGTATACACACCTTCAGAATCAGAGTGCCCAGATGTTTATTCCAGCACAGCAAGTTATTTCTACTGCATTAACCATCATGTGGAGAGATCTGTCTCTCAGCACAATGTATAAAATTGTGAGGTTTTACTTCTTTCTACTCTTAGAAATTCCATTTTAATTAAAATGAAGCAGTACATAATTAACTTAAGGAAAAAACCATGAAGCATATTTTATTGGTATTTTTAAAGGTGTCCACAGAGTTTATGCCATATCAGAATCTTTTATAATCCTGAAATATTTTATTCATGCATAATCTGTATGTGTATTTCCCCCTAAATGTTGAAACTAAAGGCTATCACCTCCAATTATACCAGTTTTCAGGAAATGATTATCTGTAGACATTTTTGGTTTGTCTTTGACCTTTTCCTTCTCTATGTTCTATAAAGATCAGTTTTAATCATAGTCTTTTTCCATGAATTAGGGAATAAATGATACATAATAAATCTCCTAACACTTAAAGAAAATCAGTTTTGATTGTGTTGTGTGGTATACATCCATATTTTTAATTACCGAATGTCTCTCATCTTACTCTGTTACCTGTCTAGGAAGTACTCTTTAATAATGACTGCTGTACAGCCACCCTCCTGATCCTTTTGTGTCTGGTTTCCTGTTCCTTTTCTTTCTTAGTTCTATCCTCTTCTTGATTTTTATAATAGACCCTGAAGTTTTCTCTTAAACTTTAGTCATTTGTTCAAGTCACTATACTATTGAGTGCAATTATGTGCCAGCACATTCTTGAGCTACAAGCCTCCACCCTCCTTCTTAATGTGGACTCTCAGTGCCTCCTGAATAGGATATACCCATGCCCATGTTTGCAGTGCCATTCTCCTCATCCTCCCTATTCAGTCCTAACCACCATCCATCAGGATCTTGCTACTTCAAGCCTTTGCTGACCTTAATGGGTGCATTTAAAAATATGTCAGAAAGGTTTATTTATATTAAGGTGATATTTATACCAGGGGTTTCAAATAATAGGTCTGCACAGTTTTCCAGAAGAAAGCCAGAATTTTGGGATTCTAAGTTTGAATATGGTATGTTATCACTTTTCAACTATTTTTACTACATGCCAAGAACTGTTGTAATATTTCTGGGCTATTTTTCAACACTGAGTTGTTTTGTGAGTGAAGATAATTATTATGGTGGTAAAACAACCAAAGAAAACACTGACTTAGCTTCAGTGTATTATTTCTTTTGGTTAAAAACCAGTATGACCAAGATTGTGGGTTTAATCCCATGTGGGAGAGTTAACTTCCCAGCAACAAATACTTTTCAGTGTTCACACGAATATGACCTGTTTAGCACAAACCCATTTGTCATGCTCGGTGGTGTAAGCTTTATATCCCGAGGTTAGCAGATGCAGAAAATACTACATTTTAATGAAAGCATTTAAGTTTTTTTGGCAAGGTTTCTGTTGCTTTTAAGGCAATTCCAGAGACATACCAACTTAGTGATATAAATGTTGAGTATAAGTTCTTGATAAATAGCATAATCTAATCAGTGTATCATATAAAATGATTGTTGAATTGTATAAATTTCAAACTATGTAGCATCAACTTGAAAACTAGTCAGATTGGGGTCCAGTTCCATCAGGGGGCTGTTAGGGTCATATAAGTGATGAGGGAAAGGGGCAGCTGGCAGACTCCCTTACAACCTGAGGAGACCTGTTAGTTGCTTCCCACGCAGCTCCTTTCTGTGCTAGGCTGTAGTTAGATTTAATCACACAGACAAATGGGAGACCTGTAGGGTTTCCCCTGGGAAATGATGATTGATAAGTAAGCTTGATAGAGAATATTCTTGCAGCTATGTCAATAACCCTGAAGAGCAGATTACTTAGCTTCTAAAATCACAAATACTGTCTGCTCTATGGGTTTCACTGCATCATTCTAGCAACTTGGTAAATGCCCCTCACAAGAGTGTGCAGTTCATCCTGTCTGCACCAGACAACCAAGTCCAAAGTATTTCGACTTCAAGAGTTCTTTGTGAAGCCAGGCTTTAGTAAAATAGCTAAAGAGGGGAGGTTTGTTTCAGGGGTGACCACCTGCCAGCCCTTTCAGTTCTCCCACCTCGACTGGGATCCTGCAGTTCTCAGGCCAGCTTAGGCTTCTACCCAGACACACATGCTTTAGTGTGGATCGTGTCATACTCCGCACTTATCCAAAATCGGCAGTTCTGTCTCATTTCCTTGAGAGTTTTTCACAAGTGAATAAACCTAATTTGTTTCTCCCAAATGCCTTTCTTTCTCTCCCTTTCTAGGTATTATGCACATTCAGTAACAGTAATTCTCATGATAGAAGGTTTCAGCATCTTGACTGTCTGCTCAGGAGTTTAGGAGTCTGTTGATCCTTGAGTGGTGACCTTCAAATCACACTAGCTCAGTATGTTAGCCTGGGCTTTCCATCCCTTGTCTTTAGATTGACTACGTGTAAATTCAGGGAAAGATAAGGAGATCTCTAGAAGTGGAGACTGTATAATTTCTTCCACAAAAAGTAAGCATAATAACTTGGACCATTCCAACTTGGAAGGAAATGAACTAGAATCATACTTCCATGTCTTATTGGCTCTGTGACCTTGGTGATTTATTAAACATCTCACTGGAGTGTATAATAAAGCTTAGCACTAACACTAATATATAAGTATTGGTACCTGGTACAGAGTAAATTATTTCATGAAAATTGGTCTTTGTCACAGGGAATAACTTAAAGAAATTTTTTTTTAAATGAGCACCCCAAATTTTTAAAAATGTGAACTTCTCAATAGAGAAAAACCAGCAAGTATATAATGCAAGGAAAGAAAAAGACCTATCACTGATCATAATCATTATTCAATTTCAGAACATCAATAACAAAGATCCTAAAAACTTCCAAAAAGGAGAAATAACATTCAAGAAATCAGAAATTAGAGCAGTATCACATTGCCCAAAGCAACACTAGTTGAAAAAGTGGAGGAAGTCCATTTATTTGAAGGAAAATTATTTCCAACCAAGAATTCTGAATATACCCTAATTCTCAATCAAGTGTAAGAACAGAACAGGCATTTCCAAATATTTAAGATCTCATAGATGATTCACCTCCCATCCACCTTTCTTAGGGAGCTACTGGAGGAGGTGTTCTAACAAATAAATGTAGTAAACTAAAAAAGATGAAGATAGAGGATTCAGGAAACAAGGAAAACAACCCAGGAAGGTTGTTCCATTGCACCCTACACACCAGGAGCAAAATCTCCAAGATGGTGCAGCTGAGGCTGCCTGATAGATGTGTGTGCACTATAAGGAGATTTGTGCTTCTCACTCAGACTCTGGGGATGAACCTATCTCTCAACAAGTAAGAGAAATAGGAGGTAATTATTAGCTGCAGGGAAAATGCCTCATGCATGACTCAAGAAAAATGTAAGCTACTGTACTGTAAATGGTATCTACCGAGTTACAGGATATAAACACTAAATATTGACCTTACCAAGAATTATGACATGACTGTTTTGCAACTATGGAGGAAGGAAGAAATGCTATGTGAGCAAAATCCTCGTTTTTCATAATAGGAAGTTGATAGATCATAGGACAAGTGTAAAAACCTGTTTAAATGTCGGTATAGGCAATTTTTTAGCTATACAGAGGTAAATGTGAGAATAAATAGCTTAAAATATTGGAAATGCTTATCTTTGAGGAGTGGCATTACAGGTCGGAGAGGAATTGGACTGGTGCTTGCTTCTTACACTGATTATAAGCCATGGTAAACATTACCAGTGCTCAGCAGTACAGTTCTTCTCTTGTTCCTGGGTAAATACAAACCTCTCTGCCCAAGCACCCCTCCGGCTCGTCACAGGACTCCCTCTGGCCTCAACAGAGAAGTAATATGGCTGCTCTGGGCTACCCAGAGCGACCCCCTCAGCTCCCTTTTCTCACGCCTCAGTAACCTAGAAAGGACAAACTGAAACATACCCAGTATTCTGGAAACTTTTCCTATATACATTGGAACTGTGACTTCTTAGCTTAAAAAAGATTAAGAAAAGATTTGCCCAGCAGTCTTTAATTCAGAGATTGGCAGGCTTTCCTGTAGAAGGCCACAGTATTCTAGGTTGTGCAAGCCACATCATTACTTTTGCAGCTATTTAATTCTATTATTGCAGTGCAAATGAATGAGTCTGTGTTCCAATAAAACTTTATTTATGGATACTGAAAATTGAATTTCTTGTAGCTCTCATATGTCATAACATATTCCTTTGATTTTTTTTCCAACCATTTAAAAATGGAGAAAGCCATTGTTGACAGACTGCACAAACAGGTAGAAGTGGTTTGTAGGCTGTAGTTTGCTGACCCTGGCTTTAAATAGTTGAAGGACTGTTAATGCACAACAGCTAATAGTAGCATACTGTTTGTTTTTACAGGGTAAAACTAAAACTGAAGAGTGGGAATCCCAGGTGGCTCAATTTCAGCCTCAAATTTCCTTATATAATGAGAACATTTCTATACATTAGAGCTGCTTGCTCTGAAAAAGACTGCCTTGGGGGTCCCTTGTGCTCGAGATGCTCACACAGCGGTAATCAAGTGCTCTAGGTGGTCTCTGAGCGCCTTCTAGTTCTTACATTTCATGGCCCTAAAACACAGTTAAGATGAGTCATTCTGATAAAGCCGTTTTCCTGTTTTCCTAAATCTAGCACTTCCCATGGATTTTAGGATTGTGCTTAGAAGTTGAGTGTGTGTGTGTGTGTGTGTGTGTGTGTGTGTGTGTGTGTTGCCTTAAGTATTTCAAATTAAGCATGTATGGTGCCATGAGTTGCAAAGACTGCTTGCCAGCCTAACCATGTTTGCACACAGCAGTATTTTCTGATTTAAATTCAATCAATCTCCAACAGCCCTACCCTAGACTAGCTCAAGGTATAAACTTCATTTTCATCTCATTAGGCCACCTGGAAGCTGCAATCAGCTAGTAGTCCTGACATCAGTAGTCTGTCTGCTTCATTAAAATGTTAATTTCATGGCTTTAATCCTTTTGTAACCGCTGCAGGACTCTATATGCAGATTTATTCTAAAGCAGACCAGTTTACATGTCATCTCAGTATATCTGTTTCTTCAGATTTCTCTGTATTGCTATTCTTAAAAATTGCTTTTGTGTTTAGAAATTGTTCAGATACCTAAATTATTTAGATTTTTAAGAATTTCAGCCTAGCAAATTCTTACAATAGTTTTGAAAGTTAATTTTCTCACCAATGACGGAAGTCCCACCTCTAAGTATGAAAAGTACACCCTCCAGCCCCCACCTCCCTACCCCCCATAGCTCTGAAGCTCCACCTTAAAGGCTCAATAGCAGCTTTAGTGGTGATTGGAATGAATCTAGATAGTACCAGCTAGGAAAGTGAGTGAAATGACATGATAGGTCATATGTGGTCTCCTTCACACCCTTTGTGTCTTCAGTGTGCCAGTTTAAATACCAAGCTTACATTTGTACTCTCCAAAACCTTAACTTTCCACTGATTCAAAGGGAAAGTTAATCAAAAGAGACAACCACGAGGCTACTTCTGCCCTGAGAGAAACTAAGGATGTGTCCCAGTGTCCTGAGACCAGTAATCATAATGCACCACAGAAAAGTCAGAGGAAATGTTTCAGTATGTTCTCCAATACCTTTACATGTCACTAATTTTCCTCATAACTGTTTGAGGCCCTTCTCTGGTTTCTTTTCCTTTTCTCATCTCCCATGAAAAACCATTCCCCGCAGTTATGTCTTTTGTCTTTGGTTCTTCTCTCATAATCTGTCTCTTACATATACCCCCTACTTGTAACTACCACTATCTTCTGTTTGCTGGCAGCAATTCCCAGATTTGTGCTTCTCACTTACCTGTCCCCCAAGGTCTAACCTACCCATGCTGGGATGAGTAGACTGGATAATCTTATTTAAATACGACTTTCTCACTTCAAATATAGTATGTCTAATACCAGAGCCCTTACTTTCTTCTCAGCTTCTCCATTTCTGTTCTGCATCACCACCCTTCTCATATACCCTCAAGCTAGAAATGTTCTACGAGGTGACCCCCAGCAATTAAATGGAGAAAAATCAAAGATCAGTTCATCTGGTCCTTTGATAAATGTTAAAAATTAGTCTTTTTTTAAGCCAATTCAATCAAGTTGTTCTTCTCAACCCAAGCATATCCATAAGTCTATTCCCATTTATAATGACTGGGTGAGATTATATTTACCTGCTAGTCACATACCCTCAACTCCACAATGGCCGTCATCAGAGATTTATGTTTCTTTTCATTAGTCATGGAGGGTGGGGAGTTAACGTGATCAGTCATTTCCAACTTTTGAAGTTTCTCTTAAAATAATTCCCCAAAGGTCCTAAAATTACTCTGTTCTCTAGTGCCAGAAGATGAAGGGTGCTGAGTCATTGCCTGCGAGCATTAGCTACATATTGACTATAAATGAACCTGCCCTAGTTACCTTTTAAAATAGTTTAGGAAGTGGCATTCCACTCTGTCTCTAGGATGAGTGGAATCCAACTCTTTAATCAGGTACATGACCAAGGATCAATTACAATTTGGTTTATAATTCAAATGCAAAAGAAAGTTTAGCCCCCAGTTTTCTGACCAACCTGATATCATTATCACTAATTGTCTCAGTGGCTAGGGCACTATTTTAAGATATACTGTCTCTTAATACTTAAATAAAAGTGATTAACAAGGCTGAGACAGCTTTATTAATTGAATTATGTAATAGTTATCCACTCTTTGAGCAGATATTTGTTGATGTATATAACGAGACTGATGTGCTATATGGCATACAAAGTCTTCATCTATGCAGACACTGCTCTTGTGGAACCTATACAATCTAGTATGGTAAAATTCCTGACTGAGTTGTGAGATTAGAAGTTTCCTGATTTCATATGATCTAATGATGAACTCCTAAAGTCTGACAATTTTTGAAAGTCTCAATGTTAATTAAGTATATTCATGTGGGCCTAGAGCTGATTCTACAAGTACTCTTAAATTATTCTAAACACGGGCCTCCCTTCTGGCACAGCGGTTGAGCGCTGCGCTGTGGAGCTGTCCGTGGCGGTGATGCGAGTTCAACGCCCAGCCGGGGAGAATCCCACATGGTGCGGCAGACCTCTCCTACCTCGCCCGCTGCTCCCCTCAGCAGTGTATTTCTGATCTACCTGTTCTGCTCCCCACTCTGTCTCTGGTGAAGCCTCTCGCCACCCCACACCTCTGGCCTGTACCCCAGCTTGTATTAAAAAAAAAAACAAACTGAAAAAATTATTCTAAACACTAGCATTAAGAATGATTTCTTCTCATAGACCCTGAAGAGCAGGGATAGCTTAGTCTAAATTTGAAACTGACTTTGACCTAAGAATTTAGGCCAAGTTCTACTCCCCACACCCAGCCTGCCTGCCACTGTGCCCCTCCCCCAGAATTAAGTGAGCCTCCAAATTAGTTGTATTTGAAGTATATGAGACAAATAGCCTTAGATGATTGAGTTATTTTCATAGACTGAAAGACACATCAAAATGTAAGTTTAGCCATCATGCCTTATTTTAAATGTGCAAACCTAGTGTTTCTGGGGGTATCTCACTGAATGTACTTTGCTATCAAGTTACCTTTAACTTTCTCAGTGTGGGCAATATTTTTGTATATATACCTATGGTTAAGAAAGGCGGAGCTCCATGTGGACAGAGATAGGAAGTTATACAGACTCTAGCTGAGCCAGCTATTACAGAACTGTAATAGAGTATTTCTCTTTCTGCAGAGAGAAAAGGAAATGTTGTCTCAAAAGCCACCGATGGGTTTTTATGACAGTGATGGATAATAGCACCAGAAGAATGAAAGTATAGGCTGAGATAAATGAACCACAGGAGAACAGTCGCTTATATGGTCATCCAGCACACTTAAAAACCTTTCGTTTTCTGTCTGGTTTACTATAAAAGATACTTTACTCTAAAAGCTTTTTCATATTAAGAAGCAAATTTACTCCAAGCAATGTAAATTCAATGGACTATAAGATAACCTAGTTCATCCCAGGAATGTGATGGATCATACCATATTTTATTACAGGTCAATGAAGGAACCATTTAAAACTTCACATGTGAACCCATAATTCTTTCAAATAGAATTGTATTTATAATCATACCTAGAAGAGTAATGGAAAACTTGTCCACTTCAGAACCACATGCAAGAAAACATACTGTAGCCCAGTTCTTTTCCATTGGACACATTCTCAATTAGAACAGTGTGTTTCTTCTGCTGTGGGTAGATGTTGATTAATTGATGTTTTGTTTATAATATGCTTCAGAAATGGAAAGAATTTCAGCTATATTTGCAGTGTAATAAAATTAAGATATTTAAGTTTGTCTAAAAGGCTTTTGCTGCCAAACAAACATTGTGAGAAAGACTTTTTAAAAGATAATGTTCTTATATTCTTTGATTTTAACTTTTAAAAATTGTGCTTATTGAGACTACTATGATACAACTGGGGGGGGGGGGAGGGCTTTGCGTCAACCCTTTTAGGCCATGCAATGGAAAGAGATAACTAAAGCTGGGCAGCAGGTAACCTGGTTTCTAAATTTAGCTCTTTATTCAACCAACTCCAAAACCTCTTTGAAAAAATTAATCTTTCTGACTTTCAATTTACCAAACTGAAAATGGGACATTCTAAACTGTCTCTAAGTTCTTGACCCTAACCCCAGAGCTTTAGAATCACCCTGACCCAATAAATTAGACCCATTATCACCGTGACTCTTATGGTTTTCAGCTCCGGACATATTGTCCAATACGAGTCTTAAGATACACTTCATGGGGTTACTATGAATGGTAAACTAAAAGAATGAGAAAGAATCTCTCACAGTGTTTGGCATTCAGTATGTTTTTTTAGTCTTCATAATACACAAGAACCATATTTCTGATGATTTTGTTTGAATAGTATGTTCCAAACACAGTGTGTCAAATACAAAGATGAGAAAGATAAGCAGCTGACCTTGAAGAGTAGATCATCTAATTCAGGAAATAGGAGTTTGACAAACACAAGTTAGAAAAATGATAAGCAGCATGTTAGAGAGTCTGCATACAGAGCTGTGGGACTTAGCGAAGGAAGTGTATATGTATTATTAAATCTGAAAGCTTGATGTTGGAAGATAATAAAATACAACCACTGTATGTTATAATTATACAAACCATGGTTATGTGTTTGTAAGAAGCAAATATCACCCATCCTGAATTGTGTCATTTTGTGTTGTTAAACAAACAAACAAAACAGAGCTTGATGTAATTCATTGAGAAGGGCCCGACATGGCTTCTGAAATATTCATGCCAAAAGGTATAACTTGGATTTAATCATGAGATACATCAGACAAACCAAAGTGATACACATTTCACAAAATAAGTATTAATATTGCTTCCTGGGGCTCCCTGGTGGCCTTGGGGTTGTCTCAGCGCTATCACCTCTATAACCAGGGAACTAACCCACATGGTGCAGCAGAGCTCTACTATCACCCGCTGCTCCCCTCAGCAGTGTATTTCAGTAGATCTGCCTCGTTTGCTCCCCACTGTGTCTCTGGTGAATCATCTCATCCCCCGCCCCCTTCCATACTTCTGACCTACACCCCAGTTCTACACACACAAAAAAAATAATTAAAAAAATATTGCTTCCTGGAATACATCCTGACCCAGAAAAAAGACTTAGGGGAACAGTTGGCAAAATGAATAATAAAGAGTCAATGTTATTTTCCTGGTTTTGTTTAATTGTACTGTGGTTGTATAAAATGTTACTATTTGGGGAAGGTGTGTGAAGTTTATGCAAACTCTTTTTAGCAGTTTGTAGCAGTTTTAATAAACCTGAAATTTTCAAGTATAAAGTAAAAAAATATATAATGCGGTCTTCATGTAATATAAATCCTTTGCAGATTAAGCTAGCTCAAGATCTGTTTTAGATTTATATTTGAGAATTAAGGGAAGCTGAGAGATAACAAATCTGTTGCTAAATTTAAAAATATTTTGACAAGTTTCAGTTGACCCACAACCCAAAATTAAATGATCCCCATAAAAACCAGAGATCTAAATAATCTTGTTCTCATAATTTGTAATACCCCAGTTTAGAGTAGGTTTTACTGGCGAAGACAAATCATCCCATCCTCCGCCCCATCCCATAATGTTTATTAAAATTATAGTGTTCCATAGCTGTGGGGCTTGACCTTTAAAATCTGCTTCAAAAATCATAAATTAATAGCATATTTAAAAGGAAGAGTTAACATAAGTAGATAGGGTAGCTCACCTAGATGAAAGATTTGGGGTGGGAATATTTTCAAGGGCCTGACTAGTGTTTTCTATAATCTGTTAATAGTTTAAGATTACTTTAGACCTCAGTTTGGAGGTCTAAACTCACACTGGTCATGTGTCTCAGTTTACAGGACATTATCAGTCTTGGGCAAAGCCTCTTTTCTGTTTACTGTTTTTTTTTGTTGTTGTTGTTGTTGTTTATTCCATGTTATCCCTATATGCTGCTCCCATTTCTTCCTCCTTTGCTAGCAGTCATTCTGACATTTAATGTGTATCTTTTTGGTTCTATGTGTTTCTATAAGATCATTTTGTTTTATATCCCTGTGTGTTGAAATGTATTCGAAGAGGACTGTTACGTATCTGTTTCTTGCTTTTTCAGTGAGCGTTTTGTTTTCAAAATACTGGTAAATCTCTGTCTAATCCATGGCTCCTGACTATGGTCTTCTCCCATGCTGTGTCAGGCCCCCTGGTGGGCTCCAGCTCCCACCATCACAAAAACACAAGAAGGAATGTCTGTAAAGATGCTCTCTATCTACCACAAGGATTTTAGGATATATGCCCAAGCGTGGAATTGCTGAGTCAAGGGATTGAGTAACCTCAATTTGACTAGCTACAAATTGTTCTCCAAGATGGTTACTGCCTTTTTTTTTTTCCCATCTGAGTAATATACCATTGTATAAATATACCACAACTTTTTGATCCATTTGTCATTTTGGTACATTTGGGTTGTTTTCTCACTTGTATGCAGAATATAGAGAAACCAAACAAAAGGTCAAGAAAAAGTCAAAACTAGCAAGCTGACTATAGAACTGAGGCATACAGCAAAGTAGAGGGGTTGGGGACGAAATGGGGCAATACAGGGGAGGAATGAACCCAAGGGAATATGTTGATGCTTACTGGGTGAGATTGTGGCAGGAAAACTGTAGGGACTCCAACAACGTAAGAAAAAAATAGTGTAAAAAAAAAAAAATGAAGTGGGAAAACCATAGATAATTTAGCTAGATTACTGTTTTTGCCTTATAATTTATGCTCTTGAAATTCCTTAATATTTGATCAGAAAAATAGTCTCCACTTTCTTCTACTATACAACTACCATTTACATTTAAGTTTTTATCTATCTGGAGTCTTACTTTAAATGTGTTATTGGCAGAATTCACTAACACATATTAAACAGTCTGTCATTCCCCACTCATTTGTGATGTCATCTTTATTGTATCTTAAATTTCCAAATATCCAAAAGAGTGACCCTAAATGCTATTCTGTTGTATTAGGTTTTTTTCTAAAAGAAAAGAGACCTCTGATATCTTATTATTTTCCCCTATTTCTTTTAAAACGTAGTTTCATCTTAAAGACCCTGTTTCATCTAAATCTCAGGGAACTAGTTCAGGCAGGTGTCCTACCAGATTGGCCTTATTTTCAGAACTGTGTATCTCAGCCCATAGTGACCTTGTCTTCTCCAGGCCTCACTCGTAGTACACACTGTTACTACACGCACTGTACTTCTCTTAAAATTTCGTAAGTTCTATTCATTGCCTGTGTTATTTCCTCACTTTTCACTTGTTTCTATCTTGTATTTCAATTAGATTATAAACTTCTGGAGACAGGACTTCCTTCCACATTGTTAGCTGAACTAACACAGGATCTGTATTCATCATCACAAGCATGATTTCCTGAGCACTTTCTAGACTTTTCAAAGTCAGTACTGTTTTGTTCATCAGTACTTATAATTTGATGGAGATGTATGAGTGTCCATATATATATATATATATATATATATTTTTTTTTTTTTACAGAATTGTTAGTATATTTGGGCAGCCACTGACAATAATGGATAGAGGACAAATAAACTATTTCTCAATGTACTAATTGAACACAGCCATAACTTCTACAGCAGGACTTGAGTTTTAGCCAGTAGACTTTGTTCCATCTGAATTTCTCCCTATTAAAAAAGTTCTAATTTAACAGTTCTTTTTCCCCCCCATTATTTTTAGTTATTGCATTTTATTTAATTTTTCCTAATGAACCAAGTAAAAAGCAGTTGTGGTAAATAAATCATTTTCAGGGCTAAGCAGTATATTATAATTAGAATTCCATTATCATTTAATTAGGCATCCATTATTGAATTGGTGTGTCGGACTTCTCTTGGTCTCTGATTAATCCTGAAACAAATTTCTTCTTTGTGGATAAATATGGGCCTATAATAATTAATAGAGTATTCATCTACACCAAGGCTTTTCATTAACTCTCTTTCTGATTAAGATAGCGCCCCAAGAACAGACTGATTTAATTTGATTCATCAAGGTCTGGTGGAAATGGTTTTTAACACCAGAGTCTTAGGAACATTATCCCCATATTCCCAGATCTCTCAGGTATTTAAAGACCCTGCTGATCCTTCAGGTCAGTTCTGTAAACCTAGGTCTGATGTCACTCAGCTAAGTCAGGGGTTCACAAGTGTAATAAAGCTGTTGTGGAAAACAATAAACCGACTGTGTTTTATATATTAAAATACCACCTTAGAGTTAGTACTTTCTTGTGTTCCTTGGGTTTAGGAATCAATTTTCATTTCCACTAGCTGGGTCAACACATTAACTGCAGCGTTATTAGAAATAAGCAGATTGTAGATAATCCCTGCAGTGAGGGCCTCCGTAGACATGCGGGACCGCCCCCCCCAGCCACTACTGTTTCTGTGCCCTTTACCTTCCTTCCTCCCCTTTTCCAATGACGGGCATTTGATATTAAATGTGGGATTTAATTTTAACTTCTTTTTTAAACATCTTTCCCCCATCATCCCCACCCTTTTACTTTATTAAAAGTCTGGCTGCCCTTATATTTTTCACTTTTTTTATCTCCTTTTTTGTCCAGTTCATTTTTATTTGTTGTCCTTTCAGCCCTTCATCCTTCCCCACTATGTATGCACAAGAAAGTTTGCATTGCTGCCTGCATGTGAATTTGAACAAAACTACATGAATTAATCATAGAAATCCAAAGCATATATTTGAATTTGCTATAGTCAGAATATCCTGACAATACTGTCTTTTCATGTGGTATCAAGAAAGCCCAATTGTAAGCAAACTAAATGATTTGTTTTGGTCATAATTTAGCCTCAGTTTTAGAAAGTCCTTGAGACAGGGGAACACAATTCTCAGCGAGGATAAAAAGGTAGCTCAGCACCCTCAACTTCTTGAGGTCCCATTCCAGCCTTCTCCCCTTAGTTACCAGGTTCCTGAGAGTTGCAGACTTTTCCCTTCCTTGAGCCCTTGTGAGCTGTTCTGTCCGGTAACAGTGGGATGGTAGAACCTGAGTCAGGAGGGTGACAGAGCTTTGCCCTGAACTGGAAACTGAGGTTATCTCAGACCATCAGGGTAGCCTGGACTGGGCTGGGTGGGCCCCGAGCAGGCAGAAGCAGCTCGGGGGCAGCAGCAATGGGGCCACTTGTCTGGGTGAGCAGAGGGAGGTGGTGGATGAATCGTTAGCAGCTCCCTGAACCAAGAGGACACTGATCTGTAACGGTGAAATACTGTGGTCATTTTTGAACACAGAGAAGAGGCCAGAGCAGAAGTGTCCTGGAAGTAAGGCAGCGCTGACTGGCTTCGGCGTCAGGTCGACACTGGTGGAAATGCCAGCTCTGTGAATGTTTTCAAGCTAGCGGGAACCTCATGTGTGTCACGGATAGAAAGGAAAAAACAGTACAGCAGAGAATGACAAGACTTTCTGTGAGGAGGTGGAGGGTCTATTTAAAGACACTCTTGAGAACTGATTAGGAAACAAATGCTTCTATAGTAACACCTCAATTAGTGAAGAGACTATTGTGGCATGTTTAATGAACTGTCTTTTGTTATCAGAGAGAAATGATACAGAAAACACTGGGGATTCTAGAATTCCAGGAAAGAATTTCAGTGTTCAGATAACATTATATACTTAACATTGTCAAATATGCCATAAGCCAGAAAATACTCAGGTGGCGGGGTGTTAAGGTAGTGGGAGATGGGAAGTATCAAACAGCTCAGCTCTTCAACCTGAAGTACACTACCCACACTGGTCCGTCCACAGCTTTGGGTCCTGTGGCACCTGTAGATAGCGGATGTTGGCCACTCAGCTCTCCTGACCTGCTCTTACCACCACACACTTGACCTTGATCTCTCACTTTGACCTGAAGCTTTTTATTATCTCAGTTTCCCCGGTAACTCACGAAGTTGACTGCAGTAGAAGTAGACTGCAGTAGAAGTAGATTGCAGCCCTTGCACAAATAGCGGCGGGAATGGCAGACTGTGCCTGAGGCCTCGCGGGGTTGTCTGGTGCTCACGGGAGGGCAGAGGCTTCCAGCCCCGCCCACCTGCTCTCCTGTGGCCTGCAGGATCGTCCATCACAACTGCTCTCCGCCAGTCTCCTGCACCTTTCTGCTGCGGGCTGCTGGCAGAGGCTCTGTGCTCCGCCCCTCTCCAGGCAGAGAGACGAGAGAGGGAAGCTCAGTGTAGTTTCCCTTTTCCTGCTTATTCAGTCTACTCAGTTAACAGACACTCACTGATCCCATTGAAGCAGCGCAGGGGATACCCCGGTAAATAAACAGAGATTACGCCTATGGCAGTTTTATTTCAGTAGAAGGAAAACAGGTGACACATAAGTGGTATGATGATAAACCTATGGGTGGTATGCCAGATGATAAGTTCTGTAGAGAAAAATAACACAGGGAAGAAGGAAGCCCGCCATTTTAAATAGGGCAGTTGGTGTCTCCTTGAAAAGGTGGAATGGGGGAAGAGCATCTCAGGAGGAGGAACAGCACAGGTCCTGAGATGGGAATGTGTTCAGAGGAACACAGGACTCGTGGGACTGCAGCAGAGTGAGCCTGAAAATGAGCGCAGAGAGGTAGCAGGTTGCCAGATAGGGCTTCAGAGGCTCACTGAAGGGCCTGGGCTTCTCCCTGAGTGAGATGGGCCGCCACTGGGCACGGGGATGCAGGGGCTTGGACTAACATTACGGAAGGATCACTCAGGCTATTGCGAAAATAATGGGGGGAGAGCAACAGGAAGCCAGCTAGAAAAATACTGGTAATAATCCAGGTGAGAGGTAGCAGCTTACAATGCTACTGGTGGGACATGAACTAGCTGGATTCTGGGTGTAAAATCCAGATGGATCAGGTGTGGAATATAAGTGCAAGAGAGAACAGGATGACACTGCAAGGCTGCGGGCCGGAGCTGGAAGGCTGACAGTTTTGCCTTTGAAACAAAATGTGGGGAGCACAGATTTTGGGGGATTGGGAAGAAGTTCAGTTTGGCCCCTGTTAAGCATGAAATACTAATTAGACAATAGAGGAAATGTGACGTTAGTGGTCAAATACATTAACATGGAACGTGGTGAGATTGATACCCAGGTTCGGGAGGCACTGGCACCTATTTGATATTGAAAGCTGTGAAGTGAGTGTAGATAAAGAAGGGCAAGAGCCACGCCTTGGGGCACCCCAGTATTTAGAGATCAGGAACTAAGCAACCTGCACAAGTGACTTGAGAGTGCCCAGAGAGACCCAGCGGAGCATGAGAAAGCAATGTGGGCATGATGCCAAGAAAAAGCTCTGCAGGAGGGTGGGGTTTTGAGGAAGTTGCCAGTGACCTTATGAGACATTAATGAGAATGGAGAAGTGCTGAGGACCAAAGTTAATTGGCGTGGATTCAAGACAGAAATGGAGATGAGGACTGAAGGTGGCACACACAGACCACTGACGACGTTAACTGTGTAGGTGAACACATTAAGGTGAGCACAGCCTTTGTTCCAGCTACTTGACGATTATCGTTTATCCTAAAAAGTCATTCATTATCCTTCACAAAGATATCAATATCAAAGTTGTTTATGTGGAAACAACTTGAAAATATTATTTTGTTTTCAGATACTTAAGTTAATATCAAATACCCATAAAATGTTTTAGAAAGTCTTGGGTAGAGTAAATAGTAAATGCATGGGGTGGGGGGCAACAAAGTATACACAGTACATACAAAGTGATTCCATTTTAAAAAGTTTGTAGGTCTTTTCCAAGGCATATCTATCTATCTATAGATATATCTATCTATCTATATATAGTCTGTGTGTGCACACGTGCACGCGTGCCTTTCTCAGAAGGGCACAGTTATTCAGATCTTGCCTTTGATGACCTGTTAGTGCGCCAACATTGTCTGGTTATGGGAAATGTTGACGTTTTCACTCAATATAGATGAAGGAATTTGGTTTGAGGAGCCAGAGAACCAGTGTCTATCAGATGAGGGATATTCAGAAATGAGAAGAGCTGAAAAGATTTTACAATCTTTACAAAATAGAAAAGTGTTCAAAAATTTAGATGTATAGGGATGTGAAAAATGCATGTCTCTGAAATTATTTGTAAGAACCAAGTTCAGGTTAGAGAAGCAAGACTGTTCACAAGGATATGGTTTTTACTTTCTCCTTTCCAGCTGAAGGTTGATTTTTTTTTTTAAGCCAGTCTTGTTCTTTCTTAGAAAAATAGTGAAGGAAAAAAAATAAGGAATTTGATTTATAAGGAAAAAAAAAAACCAAAAACAAGTGGCGCAGGAAGCCAGTGATCCAAGAGAACAGATCAGCTTCTAATTTGGAGTGCCATCAGAGATTTAATATCTATGCTTAACTAAGGAATGAGTTAGGCCTGGTGAAGTGTATGCATTAGAGCATCAGCGAGGCCTATCCCCAGAGTCAAGGTCAGTCACCTATAGGGCTGTGCTTCTACAGTCAGAGATGAGTGAACTATATATTAGAGAATAAACTGCAGTGTGCACTGCAGCAGGCTTGCTGTCTCTCCCAGAGGAGGAAATTGAGAGAAAGGAGGGAGAAAGGTAGCAGCACACCTACACTCACTTAAAGTGTATAGGTAATCATCCCATTAACAAGAATCTGTGCACATACTATACACGAGGCATTTCCCTGAGCATTCTGCAGTCCTTATGCCAGATCTTCACAAAACCCTACGAAAGTCGATAGTATTATCTACATCGATAGAGAAGGCGCATAGTGAACACGCCAAGGTCACAGAGTTAGTAAGAGGCGGGACCGGAAGCTAGCTGAATCACCGTTGATTCCCTAAGTATCCAGCTTTGGAAGAAAGTAAAATGAAAAATATTCTAGTAGGAAGTAGTATTTTCTCCAGTTAAAAAAAAAAAAAAAAATTGTACTGTTTGAGCCTTAGTAAGAGTTGATTTTAAGTGGTTCATTCATATCCTTTTATTTTGAAACTGAAAGATAGCTTATTTATGGGTATTGTTAGTCTAAATATATACAGTGTGTCTAGTCAGAACTGTTCTTTAAAGCGTACTGACTAGTGCCAATTTGTCATGCTTATTGCTAGCTGTGTATTTGATGTTGGTGTCAAAGTGGCATCGTAAATGATTGCTTAGTTACTAAATTCAACTTTTATCCTCTTGGGGTAATTTTTTCAATCTGAAAAATCATACACAGTAGTAGTGGTCTCAGCATTTTCCTTTAACAAAGCACCTTAAGTCACAAGCTATTTTATTTAAAATCCTCTAATATATGTAGATTTATGGATTTCTATCTGGCTAGTAGAAAACACACATATTTTAAAAAATTTAAAGCCAGTGTAAAAATGAAATCCAAAATATATTATATTTTTGTAGATTCTGCATACACTTGATTATGAAGTCAGGAAAGAAAAGAAAAATTTGTTATCAACTCTTCTAAGATCACTTCGGATGAAAAAGAAAGCAACTTACATTTTGCCACTGAACCATGTGAGATCAAATCCTTTGCAACCATGGCACACTGGGATTTCTTCTCTAACTTACTTTCAGAGACATAAACGTTGTTACCTCATTTTAAACATACAAAGATTTGGGTGGGGAATCTTCTAATAGTCACAGGCTCTGCTTGATATGCTTGGACACAGACCTTCTGCATGTTACATTTATAGGTTCCAGTTTTAGCTTTTAAGCTTTTGTTGGTTCCTTAAACATGACTAAAGTATTCAAAATTCCTTCAATCTCATTTTGAGACTAAAAATTAAGCTTTGAATTATCATGGAAGCATAAAACTTTCTAGTAGATACAGTGTCAGAAACCCAACAGATCCACTAAGATGCAATTAAATCTTTGAAAAATGACTTTTACTGATGTCTTCATTTGCATATTTGAAAATATACTCCTTTCATACCAAAAGATTGAAAAATTGCATTCCTTTGTAATTTCAGGAATTTTTCTTACTCTATTATTGTTCTATTTTAGTCCTGTTCTAAATTGGTAAATGAAATGAAGGCACACATTTTGAATATTTCATTATTGTCCTTACATATGAGCCAAGCTCTGCAAGCCACACTAACCCTATTCCTGACCTTGCAGGAGGAATCTGAATAGTCTGGATGTTACGGCTAGAGGGTCTTGCTAGGAAGATGTGAGAAATAAGCTCTGCTAGTGGAAAAAAGTTATGTGTGGCTTTGTATTGTCTGGAGACCTTAATTTACTGACTGTAAGGTTTAAAAACGAGCGAGGTAGTTGGCTGACTGCCCTTCCCCGCCACCAGGTACAAGCCCTTCACTTCTTCTCTTGCTCTGGAGTGAACCCCTGAGTCTCTCTTACGCTTAAATGCAGTTCAGGGAAATGAACAAGGTGTACCCTAACTTACTTCTCCTCTTTTAGAGCTCCTTAGTTTCTAATATTATAATTTTGCTCTTGTTTTATATCATATAGATATTTTGCATATGTTGAATTAAAAATTACTACAAAGTTTTAAACTCCAAACAAGTAAAACTGAAACAAAATAAACTTTTGAATATTACATTTTTGGTAAAATGGTCCCAATCCCCACTTCACCCCACCCCAGATTGTTGTCATTCTTTCAAAAACAAGAATTCATAGACTCCGAGTTGAAAAAAGTCCCAAGGAGCAAGTCATAGGAGTTGTAGTAGATGCTGACATTTAAGAACTTCCTATGTGCCAAACTATAAAGGGCTTTTTATTACATTAGCTCATTAAACTGTTCTAACAGCCTCATGTAGAAAGCATAATTCTTTTCCTTATTTCCAGATGAAAAGATAATAGACCATGAAATGCTGCATTTCAAGTAAGCATTTCAGGAACTATGTTGTTAAGTACAGGCGCTGTGCTTGGTGCTGAGGTTCTAAGCAAAGACACCCTTGCCCGTAGGTACTTCTCGTTTCCCAGGAGATGTGGGTTCCCTTGAGCGTGTAGGAATGCAACATCTAGTGACAGAGCAGAGTGGCAGGTGTGCCCAGCCAGCGCATGCGCTGAGTGTGAGGGCACGGCCACTCTGGGTTTGTGTACTTGAACTTTTCCAGAGCCCTTTGGATTGTAGCTGACTTAGAGATGTGAGAAAGTATTTCAGAGAAAGCCTTTATATTTGAGGCAGGGGGAATGTTTTTGGCATTTTTGTGAAACTGTGTGAACATTTGTTTTGAGTAGAAAGTTTAAATCAGGCGGTTCCTAGTTGTTGTCTTCAAGGCCCAGGTGAATCACATAGTGGAAGTGATAACTATGGGATGATTTCTCTTACGTGGGATATAGAGAAACCGAACAAAGGGTTAGAAAAGAGAGAAAGCTTGCAAGCTGACCAGAGTGAGGCAAACGCAGGGTAGTGGGAGGGAAGAGCACCAGGGACAGCGGCGATGGGTCCTGGGTGCTGTGGGGGTGGGAGAACTCTGGGGTCTACACCTGAGGGAGAAATCAAATACTACGCAAATATCAATGATGTTAGAAAATAAACTAATAAAAAAGGGGGTATTCAAACGCATTTCCCCCCACAAATACTGTGCTGAAATTAGTCGGCCAGTGGAAGTTAAAGTTACGATACAGGTCAGAGCCCAACGTGCTAACATTAGGATTCAAGTAACAGCGGCAGCTGACATTTACCAAGCACTTACTATGGAGCAGATCCTGGGTTATATGTTCATATATAGCACCTCACTTAACCCTCACAACAACCCTGTGAGGTAGCTTACGGATATTGGAACTCAGTGAGCCACAGAGAGCTAAGTGGTTCTCTCACCGAGAGGCTGAGCTCTGCAGTCTGCTTCCATGAACCTTCTATGTGCTGCTCTGCAGTGAATCTAGAATGTTCCCTTAGAAGCAGTCCTGTAAGTGGTCCCATCACGGTCTCAAAACTTGCTATTTAACCCTGAACAGACAGACATGCATGTGTCGGTGCTCATGCATGTACACCCACGCACACGCTTCTTACCCCACAGATTGTTAAAGACGAAAAGCAAGTTTTATTTCTTACGATGCTAATAAGGAACTTCTTACTCTTTTGATCCTGATTTGTAATAATACATTGCTCAGTAAGAACTAGGAACATCTCTAGAAGATTGGGATGTAGAAGCAGCTCTTTAAGAGGAGCTGTGAGAAGTGGCATAGAATGGCTGAGTGGGGAGACGGTGGGAGCACATGGGGAGAAGACTGGACAAGTGATGCGAATGGGAACAGTGACCCTGCCGGAGCAGGGGGTGGGCAGAAGTGAGAGCAGAATGTTGACTGCAGAGGAGTTTTGAAGGTGAAGGAAATGTGAATGGAACTCAGTTCTGACTCAAAGGCTAAGTGGCATGACAAGTGACAAGAGGTAAAAACAACGTGTTTCCTCCAATGTGAGAGCAAATGGAAAGGACAGTTAGAGGTACGGTAAGGCAACTAGCACAGAGAAAATGGTTGAGGGTGGTGGGCAGACCAAGTGGGTTCTGAGAGCTGTGGAGAGAGGGTGCATGGAACTATCACCTTACAGAATCAAGGAGAGGGTTAGTTTTTCTAGAGTAGCAGTCATGAGTGCTGATGAGAGAGAAGGTTGCTGGATTAACTGCTGTTGCCACCTTCGTGGATGAGCGTGCTCAGTACAGTAGCTGCCAGAGCAGCTGGTCATCTTTAGACGTTTTATCAGAAAACCCGCCTCTGTGTAAGTGCCCGCTAAGCAGACCAGGAAGTGGTCACCCAGCCCTCTCAGCCTGCGGACCCCTCTGCGAAGGCCTCTTCCCCGTGGCTTCCACCCACCAAACCCATTTCTCTTCTCTGGAGCCATGCGGGTCCGTGCTGATCTCAGGCGCGCAGCTATAGCCCACTCGAGCTTTCCTCCAGGAGCCGTTTAGTCCTACTGCCTCTGCCCGCATCTGAACAGTGTGTGGGATCCCTAAAGGATGCTTCAATTTTGAGTCGATGCCTTGTTGATGTAGGCAGCTTTGTCTTTCTAAGGGATGATTATTTTATAGACAGTTTTGAAACCTGGTCCTCACCTTAAAGTAAATCCCCAAATAAAGGAGATTGATAGTTAATATTTACAGGAAAATTTTAAAAATTTGAGTACAACCTAATAGCTTTGGTGGAAAGAAAAAACATAGGGAGATGGGGGCAGGGGGAGTTGCTTCATAGCTTTATTATTATTACTATAGAGATAAAATTTATATAGTGAAATCTATAAGGTCTTAAATACACAAGTTGATGTCATCGACACCCAGAAAATAGCCTCATGTTCCCTTCCAGTCAATTCCCAACCCCATAGGCGACTGCTGTTATGATTTGTCACCACAGATTCATTTTACCTGCACCATGCAACTTTGTCATGAAACAAAGTCCACATCAGAATTCTTGAAGCTAACATGGTATAAAAGAAGGAAACAGAGTCTATCTACTAATACATTATGTGCCCTTGGGTAAAATACTCAACCTTTCTGGGCCTCTTATACAGAATTCCATTAAATTCGTTACACCTTAAAGCTCTAGCACACTCCATTTCATTTCTAATCTCAAAGGCCCCATCATCCACTCAATAACCTGAGCCAGAAACAAACCTGGCTCATCACACCTTATCCCACATGCATTCAGTCACATCATTGCTGTACCACCTCCCTGGCCCCTACCTCCTCTATATTTCTTGCCTTTCTTGACTTGGAATGACCACCAAATTGTTCTTCCGAACTCTCTCATGCCAGATCCTTTGTCACTATCCACTGTCCATTCTTGTCACTATCTCCAAAGTAGTCCTTGCTGTAATGAACGAGGCCCCTCCTCTGTTAAAAACCATGAAGTGACACTAAACTATTTAAGGTGTTCCTCTACCACCTACGGGGCTGAGTTCAAACTCTAACCACTGACAACATGAGGGTCTCTCCACGGTGCTGTGTGCTGGAGTGTCCCTCTGCCAGCTCTCTCCCCCCTTATCGACCCCTTCACACCTGCGCATGTGGTCTGTTAGGGCACTGCATGCCTGTCTCCCAGGTTCTGCTGGGAACTATTGAGAGAGGTTAGGGACCATGTTTGTTTTCATCTGCGTCCAGCACCTGTCACACAATTTTCCTGGAAACCCTTAACCCTACAGTAATTAATGTTGAGATTGCTATAGATGATGGTATATCAGCTGGGTCTTCCAGCTGGAATGTTTTTAAAAATGAGAAGTCACAAGGAATTTCTAGGTTTCTGACCACCTTATCAAGTCTGATCCTGGTTTTTCTTTCCAGCAGCAGTCATGGCAATACTGGGTTCACGATGAGAAACTTTGTGTCTTTATTTGGGAAGAAGCACCTATTAAGAAGAGGCATGAAACTAGTGAATCCTGTCTGTGTCAAGGGCTAGTCCGGTGCTGTTCCTCCCTGCCTCAAATCCCACTAGACGTGCTTATCCTTTTAGTTCTAGAATGGTAGGTTACTGTTTTTTTGCGAATGAGGATAATGTCTTCCTAAAGTTCTTTGTGGTAATTAGCAAGCAGATAAAACACTAAAAATGACTGGCAAATATTGACCTAAGTCCCAGAAACACCAGTATTTATAGCCCTTGTTTGTTCCTCACGGTTCACTCTGTCCTGATGTTTTGTGTGTGTTCTTGGTTCTGCCCTGCAGTATGAATCAGCACGCTGCCCAAACGGATCATTGCTCAGCCTCTATTTTTATCCTTTCTAAAACCTAGGTAGGAACCTCGATGCCATCCACGACATCACTGTGGCCTACCCGCACAACATTCCTCAGACGGAGAAGCACCTTCTCCACGGGGACTTCCCCAAGGAGATCCATTTCCACGTCCACCGCTACCCCATAGACGCCCTCCCCACAGCCAAGGAGGACCTCCAGCTCTGGTGCCACAAGCGGTGGGAGGAGAAAGAAGAGAGGCTGCGCTCTTTCTACCAGGGGGAGAAGAATTTCCACTTTGCTGGACACAGCGCAATTCCACCATGCAAGTCTGAGCTCAGGGTCCTTGTGGTCAAGCTGCTGTCTATACTCTACTGGACCCTGTTCAGCCCCGCGATGTGTCTCCTCATGTATTTCTACAGTTTTGTCTGGTGGTATTTTATGATCGTGATCGTCATCTTCACGCTACAAGAGAGACTATTCGGCGGACTGGAGGTCATTGAACTTGCATGTTACCGGTTTTTACACAAGCAGCCACATTTAAATGCAAAGAAAAACGAGTAGATCTTAAGGTTCACCGTGTCAAGACCTAGGGGATATTTTGGAAATGTTCTAAGCTTTTGTAAATGGAGACGCATTTGTGCATGACTATGTCAAATATTTCTACCATCATTATTTGTTAAAGATAATTTTGCACTTAGTTTTGTGGGAAAAGATTGCTACACAGGCAATTTTTTTTTCTTAAGCTCTCTGAATGTAATTTCAATACTGCACAGCAGGGAGCAATCTCTGTGAACTAACTCGGGCCAGAGTTTTATTAAACAATCACCAGGCTGTTAACAGGCAAGGTACACACAGGTTTCCTTAAGGCCTGATCCTGTTTCCTAACAAACTCCCCAGACCGAACTGGGGCTTGTGCGCACTGGCCCGGGCCTAGTGCTGGCACCAATCGTGGAGGTGGGAGCCCTTCCTCCCACCCCTCGCCTGGCTTGCCCCCCACTCCTTTCTACACCACTCACACCATCGCATCCTTCCTCCAGACCAGAAAGCGCAACTCCCTTGCCGTAAACCGATCAACCATGTTGCTAGGAAGCCCTTCCTTCATGAAGTCTCGGCACTCAGCCCCGCCAGCCACCCAAATGTCAGAAACCACCTGTGCCCTTTTTTCACGTGGAAAATCAGACCTGAACGCGTCTCAGGAAGCAACCACAGCCTCTCCACTTCAAACCTTAGCGTGAATTTTAAAAGATAGGAATTAATACAATTTAGCTCTTTACTCACTCTTGCATGCTGAGTACTAGTTGGGCGCAACGCGTTGGCAGGTGTAGCTTTTTCTGCCTTAAAAATGGCGTAAACCAAGGCACTTACCTTCTTAAAGGGACTCGTAGAAGAACACTGTTATTGGGGTCAGAAACTCTTACGAAGGTATGTCTTTGAAACGTTTCTTTAAAACCTGCCCAAAAAGGAAAATTACTGTGTTTTGTCCGTGTGCGTGGGCATCTAACTTCCGCCATTACAACTGCTTGCAGACACAGCAGAATGGGTTCACCCTAAATTATTCAACCCCCAAAGCCTTGATAGATTTTACTCTGAAACCAAAATCACACAAAAATAAATCCTTTAATGGTAGTGAAGAATCTCTCTTTTAGACTCAGTCTTCCTCTTTCAGCAGTAAAATTTAAACCTACTTATGACCAATTGTTCTCCAAAATATTTGTCATTTGGAGTCTTTGGAAAATGCAGCAAAACAACAGCACCAGTCTCCTCCTCAGGCAAAAGAACTGTGTGGTCATTGCTTCCCCCTTCGCGGGTGCTGGCCACTGCTTAGGGGTGCCAGACAGAGCAGCAGAAAATAGGAGGCAGTTCAAGTGTCTAGCTGTTCACAAACCTATCACCTTCCCTCCTGCCTCGAACCACCCGCAAAAGTTCTTTACCAAGTCTTGTATCCTCTCAGCAAGAACGCCTGTTCCCGAATCCCGTCTCGTTTCGCCTGACAAGTGACTTACCGACAAGCAGAGCTAGCTCAGCCATGGAGGGCGAGCACGGGGAGCTGGACAAGCGGAACTTCTCCCCGAAAGCTCGCTGCAGGACACTGCGAACCGTCCTCTCTAGCAGGCATACGAGTGAGTGTCTCTACCTAAGGGCCCCACCCTGTATTTAACTGCTACCCCAAGGCTGACTTTAATCCTGCCCAGAGCTACTAATTAGTTAATAAGCATCTGCTCCAAACCCAGCTGTTTTTAAGGTTGTTTGGGGGTATTATTTTTTTTTGCTTTTTTTTCCTTAAAAAAAGAGGTTTTTAATTTAGGTTTCTCGCAGACTTCCTTTAATTATATTTGGAAACAACAAAATAGTGTAACAATCAGGATTGCATTTGCCCTGGGACAAAGCAAAGTGGAGGTTCTACTACAGGTGTTAGTCCTGGAGCTCATCACCTTCCTCCCACTTCTGGGGGCTCGTGGTTAAGGGGATAGCGTCCATCTGAGGGCATCTCCCCTTACCTCTCTTAAACCTTTTAACAGGAGATCTTAAAAGAAAAGTTTTAATCATAAAAAAATAAGATAAAGTACAAACTTTGATTACCCAAAATTCATAAGCATTAAAACTGGGGTGATAGAAACTTTGCATTTGCTTTTGAGAACTAGAAATAACTTCCAAAAGAAAAAAATTCCTTTTTAGGGATTTTGTTTCTATTTTTGCAAGAAGGCTTCTTTTAGGATTGTAATTACTGGTGTTTTCCTACACATATGTCTCTGTTAAAGCCTTTTTCTTCGCTTATAAAATTTTTTAAAAGAAATACACAATTTGAATCTTAGAACTATTTAGAATTGGTACCAAAATGTCAAGTAGAAATGAACAAAGCGTCCACCTCAGGAACGATCCCACCTCACCTGGACCCTCTTCCTGCCCAGCGACCTCACAGTCCCAAGGCAGACGAGTGGACTGACATGTTGATCATCTGTATCTCCAAGTGTTGAGTCTTTTCCATTCAGAAATGTTTTAAATAAAGCCAAGTGTGGTTTCTATGGGACTTGAAACTACTTAAAATACACACCTGCAAGCAAGGATGCTGACGAGGTCCCAAGTTCTGCCTCCAGATAGCAGAGATGCAACAAGCCACATAATCGTAAACCTCAGTTAGAGGACATGGCAAAAGACTAAAAGAAAATAACATTAGAGCCCAGAGAACTAATGGAAGCCTGCCTTGTCATGCTGCACAATACAGATGCGGAAGGAAGACCAGCTGCCCACTGAAATGGGTCCTCCCGCAGAACACGGCAGGGCTGGATTCTGCAGTGAGGGGAACTTTCTGCTTTCACCTAGACTTTCTGCTCTGGCACCGACCACCACACTCTTCTGCATGTGTCAGTGAAGATGCTAATGGGGGAGCCTGCTGGCGTTAAATTGTTTACATTTCTTTATATAAATAACAGTGCTTTCAGTGCCTTAGTTATGGGTCCCTTTCTTTTTCTCGTTCCAAGATTTCTCCAGTGTATTTCCTAGGTCAAAGTCTTTCTGCTCTTCACTGGGAAGAAAATGTTTTATAAACACTGGTCACCTGGTACACACCATTTTGTGACGCCACCTGGAGAGGAGTGTGAAGCTGGGGGAGCGGTTGCCTTAGCTGTTTTTTGTGCTCTAGAAAGCAAAGATGGTCTTGTCCCATGATGAGCTTCAGATTAGATCTGGCCCTAAAATTGTCTTGTACCTCCCTTACATTTTTATTTCAAAACAGAATCTTAGTTTTGGTAATTTATTTTTTAAAAGATCATTATGTGCAAAACACCAAGTTTTAAAAATAACTCACAGAATGGCCTTAGTTTTCAATGTCCACTGGTAAGATTGTGAGTTGTGTTTATCTGTAATAGACATCCTAGAATAAAGTGGAGTGAATTCAATAGAATTTACAGCTGTGTTGCATGTTTTTTGCGGGAATAATGAAAACCACACGTTGTGGGTACTACTCCCCCCAACCTCAACTCTGCTAGCGCCTTCTCACATTTGGTATTTAGGAAGAGCCGGTCATGACTCTTTCTTTCATGAATGCAAAAAAAAAAAAGGAAAAGACCTAAGCAAAAAGGGATCGCTGCCTCGTGATGATGTCCAGGGCCCACACCGAACTGAGTCTGTTCAGAGCTTGACTTCTCCACCTCTGGGTTCACCCGGAGAGTAGTTTGGTGACGCCACAGCCGGGGGCTGGTAGGCCCAACACCAGCACCACTGCTGAGAGGCCCCAGCAGGGACTAAATAACTCAGCAAGTGAATCTTGGGCCATAGCCTGACAAATGTATAAAATGTTCTTAGCAAACACGCGCACACATGCACACACCACGGAACTCTAGGGTGGCAGGATGTGCGGTGGTAAGGATTCAAGCCGTGCCACCCGAATGTGCTGCTTGTTAGGCTGATTGCTTTGAACTGTAGGCACCTGACAAACAGCATGTGCGGGCGAGGCTGCCTCTGCACTCCCCCTTCTGCCTAGAGACAGTCTCCAAGAGAATTCATTTGTCATAGGTCCCTCCCCTCGTCAGCCAGACAGGACTGACTCTTGTCACAGGAACGCAGTGGACACCACATCCAAACTCTGTCCCTGCAGCCGGGGTGGCTCCTTTACTGGGCCACAGGGACCGAGCATGGGGAAGGGGTGAAATATTACAAGACAGCTACAGAGAACGGGAAGTAATGACCTGGGTGTCCACGTGTTCAACTCAACTTGAAACTTCTCAAACAAGGAGCAGTCAGCGTCATTCCCAGAGAGGGTCTCTGGCCCCTGTGTAGTGAGGGGGCAAGGTTTCAGCAGCCTTCTCCATCAATGCCAAGGGACACGGGAACCTAAGAGTGCGCCTCGGTTGTGCGTGGACAACCTCATCAGCAGTTGGCCCAGCTGAACTCTACAGTCATTTCTCCACCCAGATCGCCCCAGTTTTGAAAGTGTTTTTCTTTCCATGGGAAATTTGTTAAGTATAAACTGCAGCTCAAACATCTCTCCTTGTGGGCTGGAGCAGTTCTCGTTCTCCCAGCCCTGCAGGCCCAGACTTTTGGAGTGTCGCTCATTCCTCCCTCTCCTGCTTTGACCCCTGCCTGTACCCCCTCGTGGGGCAGCCCTTCCTTTCTATCGCAGGTCTGGGAGACTCTTATCAGCTCTCCCTGTTCCCAGTTTTCTGCACATAGTCTCAGTACACTGGACCCAGCTGATTTCCCCACAAGCCATTTTAATTATGGACCCTCCTCCCTAGCACCCTGGCTAGTTTCCTACTGCTTTTCAAGCAGACCACGACTCCACCTACTCTGTTCCGCCCAGCCCAGCCCAGCCCAGTCTCCTGACCAGGACTTTACCCCAGTGGGATCCATTTCATATCTACATAACTGGTAGCCCAAATCTCATTGAGTCCCCAAATCTTAAGACCCACCTGCCCTATCCCACCTCTACACATATCCCTGGCATTGTTAACAGTGTAGTCTCCGCAGAAAAGGGAAGTTCTCTGCCCCACCTAAGGAAAGGTGGAGCTGAGCTGTGAGGAGGGAAGAAGACAGCTGGAAGAAGGCCAAGAGGAGACGTGGAGCAGAGACATGTACCAGGCCTTGGACTTGTACCAGGGACTTGGAGGACATGGAAGGAGACACTTGAAAGAAAGGTGGGTGCGAGGCCCATGGGGAGGCTGACAATGGCAGCTTTTATCTTGACCTGTATTTTGATTTGCTCTTCTCCTTCCAGACTTGTCTGGCCCCCTTTCTTACGGCTCCCCACCACAAGGTGCCTTAGACTCGGGGCAAGCTTTTGGGCCTCATGGCCCTGCTTTGGGCCAACCCTATTTGACTGGGCATTTACCCACAGGGGGATGGGTAACTGGATGTTTCATGAGGAACTATTTTAACTATATTCTTTCTCTTTGTGGCACACTAGGTTTATTAAAGTTCTTGTTTTTATTGAAGGTCTTAGGCACTAAGGGTATGTTTTGTCTTTATACAGCAAATGGCAGAAATGGTGCCGCTCAGTCTGCCCAAAGTATAGGCAAATCCTGCTTTGCTCTGAAGCTTTTCCTAACTGATCCAGCTTCAAATGCCCTCTGTTGTGGGGCTCATCTCTGCAACTCTTGCTTGACTCTATCACATACTTTCTTGTGTTGTAGTGATTTTTCAGTCTTACACCTTAGCTGAATTATAAGTTTCTGGGAAGTCAAGATAAGGATGTCTCATACATCTCTTATCCCCAACAGTATTCAGTCCAGCCTCTTACCTATTCTTTCTGCACCATGAATTCTTAAAGTTGATTCCTTGAAAGTCATTCAGAAAGAATACTCTTCTAAACTAAAGCTGGGTATAGAAATTTGCAAATTATGAAAACAAAATTTTTTGAGATGTAAACACATCCATCTCTGGAAAATAATGAGACACCTTTGACAAGAATGAAATCAGTTTTGACTGATGATACGATTTACCCAAATATATTAGTATCTGAACTCTTAAAAGTAGGATCTTAGCTTAAACGCTGCATCTTCGGGAAGCCTTATTCAACTAATCTCACCATCCCCCCATCCCCCAGCTGCACACATATATGGAAGAAAATTTGTCCACATTACTGTAATTATACATTTGAAGTTGTCCTACCACACTAATCATTGTTACAGGCAAGAACCATGGATGGATACTAAAGTCAGTGAATGAAAATGTATAAATGAGACGTGGACTCTCAGTGTTTCCCCATAAGACAGTAATTACAAAGGGAAGAATAGCAACTTTTTGCGGGAGAAGTCTCACCAATACCCCCTTGATTGAGAGATCTGGGTTGCCAACACTGGACCTAAGATAAATCGACATGACAAGCCTGTGAGAAGGGCATGACATCATTTCGCTGAGAATGCACGACTTTAATCTCATCATGAGAAAATTCGAGAGAATCCCAAATTGGGGGATATTTTTACAAACGAACTGAGCAACTATTCTTTAAAAAGTGTCAAGTTCATAAAAGACCTGCAAGGTCATTTGCAAATGACCTGGGGAGACTAAGGAGATGTGCTAATTACAGCAAAGTGGAATGCTGGATTGGAGCCTGGCAAAATCTGAACACGCTCTAATTTTAGGTAATATTTGTGTATCAGTGTTAACTGGTGACTGTGTCTGCTGATGCGATATGCAAAGATTTGGGGAGGGGATGAACTGCGCCCCTGCTTCGGGAGCCTTTGCCGCACGCTTCCCGCTGCCAGAGGGCTCTCCCCAGAGAGACGTGTGATCTGCTCATTCATTCCTCTGCCGCCTTCCCTAGAGCATGTGACTCAATGTCATCAGTCTTTCCACCGTAGGAGAATGTCATTCAGCCCAGCCACGTGCACCCCACTCACTTTTTAGGAAATAACCCCACAATCTTTCCATTGAGACTGCGAAGAAAAATATCAAGGGGTGGGGGGTGCTGGGTCAGTGAGTCATCTTTCTTGGTTGGATGAAAAAAAGGTCAAGGAGTAGGAGCCGTGAGTGGGGCCTGCAAATGGCCAAGGGGGGTGTGACGAGGCAGAACAAGGGTAGCTTCTGTCCACCATTCCTCAGGCACAGGCATGGCCAGAATCAGGCCTGGTCAGCAACTAAGGCCAATGACACCCAGCCCCGGTCACCCCCAGGGGCAGAGGCTCCCAGACTCCTTGGCCTCCGAGGGCAAGGCAAGGCCTGCAGGCTGACTTCATGCCCCGAGAGTCCTGTGTGGGTGGGAAGAGGCCAGGCCCCACCAAAGAACTGTACAGAAAAGTGCCGAAAACCCATGCCCCATTCACTCCCGCTTTGATGTGAATTTCACAACATTCCGCGATGCAAGGGAGCTGGGCAGTGGGTATTACCTTCATTTCTCAGATGTGGCACCTAAAAATTGCTTTCTTCTTAAGATCACATAGTTAGGGAGCACCCCAAGTCAGGGTTTTTGAGGACCACTAAGTCTCCACGCTGTTGCCTTTCCTCTCGAGACTAGACATTTCTGCGGCAGAGAAGTGCCTTCTGGCACAATCTTCCTTCTTACACATGTCTTCTTCCTCCTCTCTGTCTTCTTTATTTGCAAAAGCCAGAACTGTTGGGAAAATCAGCACCCAGAGAGGGAGTGTGACTTGTGCAAAGACACACAGCAGGGAGTTTTATCACACTCCTGTGTCCAGGCAGCCTGACCCTTGGAGAAGTCACCCCACCTCCTGCTGGGACGTTGCCTGCTCCCACCTTGCGCATCTGCAGATGAAACAGTGAGGCAGGGAGTCTCCTGAAGGCTGCTGGGAAGCCGAGAGCACATAGCCAGCGAGAACTTCCCATTGGTGCCTCCTCAGCAACAGAAGGCGGGGCCTCGGTCATGAGAAGCGGCAGCAAGATGGCTGTGGTAGAAACTGGCATTGAGGGACAGAAAATAAAAGACTACTTTCCATGATGGGAACTAAAATTCTGGACCCCATGATGCCATAGGGTCACTGGCCTCCAACCCCAAATGCTCCCTGAAGGCAAATGTCAGTTCTTTGTTAGAAGAAATGAGGAACAGCTTCTTTCAGGCGAGGCCCCAGGTAGTTGGACCATCACCCCTTGGCATTGCTCCAGGGGAAGGCCCAGCCCAGAGTGGCGCTTCCCTCATTGGCCATCCTGGTTCTGCTGACCTGTACACAGCCTGCAGCGCAGCCAGGGCGTGGGCCCAGGGAGCGCGGATGGTGGGAAGCCGGCAGGGGCGGTTTGCGTCCAAGACGCCTTCGGCTCCTGCGATGCGCATGGGCGGGGGCAGCCCTCCCAGGGCCTCAGTCACACGCGCGGTGCGTGGGGAACAGACCCCGGGGTCACTCGCTCCTCTGAGGGTTTGGAGGCTCAGATTGAAAAGCGCTTGGTCTCCCAAGACGTGAATGCTGCATGGGGTTAACCACTCCAACGAGGGGGTGCAGAAGTGTGCAGTTCCTCACAAAAACAACGCATCACAATTTAGAATGGTCTTAGCTGGAAATAAGACATCTGCGTAGAACACAGGCCTCAGCTGACCCGACAGCTGTGGTGCTGGGTGAGGGAGTTCAGGACACAGGAGGCCCCTTTTTGGTAGAACTTTAATTAGCAGAGCTAGGAGGCTTATTAAGTAAAAGAACACGGATGCTGTTTGAATCATGAAGCTGTTCCTCATTAGCCGTGTGGCCTTGGGTCAAAGTGAGCCTGCTCTGTGGCCTGCTCAGCAACTCTGGCGTGAGGTGAGGGGTGGGGACGGAGAGGGAGCTGCATTTGCATAAACCTCCTAGGCCTCATGGGAATTCTTGGGAAGGAGTCTTTGAAGCAATAATTAAACCCTCTAATACTGGGATTAAGAATCCCTTCCCCACCACCAACAAAAGCAGCCTTCCTCCTTCTGCAAAAGGAGTGTTCCAGAGAAGACAAGGAAGCCTCCCAGAGTACGGCAGTGGGAGTGGGGGTCAGGGTGGGGGGGTGTACCTCACCTTGCTCAAGACCGAGAAGAAACTGGATAAATACTTGCTGCACAGAAAGAGGCTTGACCACGAGTAGAAGGGACATTAACAGAACACAGGAAGATGCCGGTTCCCATACAGAATACGGGTGACTGTGCATGAGGTCACAGAGGCCTAACTATGGAGAATGGATGATTATTTGCTGGGAGGGAAACCTCCTTCCTCTTGGAGCAGAGAGAACCGGCAGTCACGAGGCAAAGTTGTGGCGGAGGGGCCGGCAGCTGACCGTCTCCTGAAGGAGGCAGCTGCAGGCCTCGCCGTGACCCAGGGCCAGCGCCCCCGGCCCACAAGATTGGCAGGGCTGGTATCCAAGGCAGACATGTTGAAGGGATCGGTCCTTCGTCTGCCCATGACTGGGTTTCTGTTCCTCGTCATCCATGAAATCGCCTCTTGACCCGAAAGGAGGAGCCCCCATCTTTATGAGGCAGCACCTGTCTGTGATGATTCAGGGAATCCCACAAAGCAGGACGTCTCCCAGCTTCAAAGAACCAGCGTCACCAGCCAGGTGTGCTTGGAGAGACGGGCTCCCCAGCCTTTCTCAGGCTCCCACACGCTGCCCCAGCAGCCCCTCCCCACCTGCCCTGCGCTGCCAACGCCTTTCTGCACATAAGGCGGAAATCCCTGCCGTTCCACAGAAAGCAGAGTTCCTTTCCTGCAGGCTACAGGCGCCGTATGATGCCCAGGATGCGTGGCGCCCTACAGAGCTTCGCGCCACGCTCTGCAAACAGCGGGGCTTACAAAGATCTTGCTGAAGGAAGGAACCCAGCACAGACTCGGAGTCAGGGCGCTCGCTCGTAGGCGCTGCGCTTTCAGCGGTTGTGTCTTTCTCTCCCTGGTCACCCCATTTCCTGTGACCGTTCCCACCAGGCCTTTCTCCTGGTCCTCACTGCAACCCTGTTCACCTAAGCGTGGCGTCAACAGTTGCGTAAAAGTGGCCCCCGCAGGGGAGCTGTCCGGGCAGAGCAGCTCTGCGTCCTCCCGGAGGCTGTGTCTAAACACCAGGGCCCTTATGAGTGTGCAGGACCCAGGCCGGGATGCACACGCAACGGGGACCTCGAGACCGGCCTGTGTGCAGAGACACAAACAAAGCAGGCTCCTCTCCAGGGCCTCTCTGTCCCCCGCGGGTGGATGTTGGAGGCCCGGATGCATGTGCAGTGGGGACCTCGAGACTGGCCTGTGTGCAGAGACACAAACAAAGCAGCCTCCTCTCCAGGGCCTCTCTGTCCCCTGCGGGTGGACGTTGGAAGCTTCAAACTTAGGGGACCTCTCAAAGCCACATCTGGAGGCCATTCCACATCCAGCTGACACCTCCCGGAAAACCAGCCCATGTTTTATTGTCCTCCACGTCCTCCCCTGGCTGCTGGGGCCCACATTCCAGGCTCCTCCGGGTCAGAACGAGCAGCAGTGCTGACGGCATGAACTCATTTGCTCTCCCGGCTCCTCTGCACCTGCTCCCCCCTGGGCCCTGTAGCGCTGTTTCCACAGCAAATAGTCATAAACCGCCGGAAGGGGACCAGGACTTCAGGTGCAGGGAGGGTGGGAGTAGCTGCAAACACTTTGGCAAAGCCCATTTCATACAGATGTTTTTAACCATAAATGGGCGGGGGGCGCTGCAAAGCAAGGAGCAGCCAGGCCGCTCATGGCAGGGTCTGCGAAGCGCATTAAGCCTGGGCGCGGACACTGCCTCAGAGCTTCCTTGGGGCTGAGCTCCACCGTGCAACAAGCTGGGTGTGGGCTCGGGGCCTGAGACCCCAGGAGGCTTCTGTGCCAGCCCAGAAAGCTATGCCAAGGAGGCAGACTCATGGATTTGATGCAGATACCCCCAAATTCCCAAACCCACACTGTGCTGTGGCAGCAGTCTGCTTTCCCCAATCGAGTGCGATTCCTGAAAGCCGGGAAGCCAAGCAGACGCAGTCCCCGTGAAGAAGACCCAGGTCTGGCTTCCCGCTCGTGTGAGGACAACGGGCCTACATAGCGCCGATAACACGGTCAGCCCACGTACTGGAAGAGAGGCGCCCCAAAGCACAGCTCCTGCCCGGGGAAGCACAGAGGCACAGTGCTCGGGGACGCCTGAAAAGGGAGAAGACAGAGGGCTCAAACTCGGGCCGCAGGGAGGGCAGCAGGCACCTCTCCAGAGGGGAAGGACAGAAGCCAACGGGACAGCGCAGCAGAGGGGCACAGGGTCAGCAGCGACGTGCAAGCGGGAGCCACAGGCAGGTCCCAGGAACAGCAGAGAGACCCAGGCCCTGGAGAGAGGCACAGCAGGGGCGGGAGCTGCTGTGAGAGATGGTGCTGGAAGCTTAGGTGGGACCAGGCAGAAGAAGGTCCAAATGCAGGAACAGGGAATTATTCAGGCTTTCAGATACAAATCAGCCACCAACTTTATAAACGAGATCGCATTCACAAAGCTGGGTTTCATGCAAGTCTGGAAGGTCTTGCAATTTGGGGCTGCACGGGTGCACGCAGCTGCGGCTGGCAGGTGTTTGCCCCCGAGCAGCCGAGCACTCTCCACCTGCCCTCGTCCTCACCACTCCCTGTGGTGGCTCTTTAGCGACACGCCCTCAGCTGCATCCCTCCTCTGTGTCCACATCTGCCCCACCTGGGCCTATGAATTTGAGGACTTTGCTGCAGACTTCGAGGAGATAGCAGTGGAAATAGCCACCAAGATGTGTTTAGGAAAATGTGTTGCAGGCAGGGCGGGGGGTCTGCGGCCAGCAGTTGGCGCGGCCAGTGTGGGCAGCATGGTGGTGGTGGAGGGTGGGGCTGAGGGGTGGTGAAAGAGTCCTTGTGAGCAAATGGCCTGAAAGAAGGTAAAGCAGGCGAATGGAAGGGGAAGGCTGGGTGGATGAGGCGAGGGGAATAAGGCAAGGGGAGCTGAAGTCATCTCCAGGATTAAGGCCAGAGTCTGGGCGGAAGTTGGAACAACTCAGGAGGCAGAATGAGGCTCCAGAAGGGGCTGGTGAGCTCTGCGTGGGCACGCGCAGTGTGAGGGGCTGGTGCAAGGACAGCACTGTGCAAACTTGGACGCATGACCTCCCCACGGTAGGGCCGCGACCCGCGTCGTGACGAGCAGAGACAGAGGAGTCAGGGAGCACCTGGCAGTAGCAGGAGGCGGAATCACTCCCCGGCCAGCTCAGCTCCTGCCCTGGGAAGTTAGTGGTGGTTTGTGTCCTGAGGACCTGGTGGCAGGGGACGGCCCCTCATCTGCACATCCCTGAAAAGACCCGTCACTCAAAGGCAGAGCAGCAGCCACTGCTGTTTTCCAGGCAGGGGAGAGCAGTGGGTGTGAGCGCGGCCAGGCTCTGCTTCTCAGCCTGAGTCACACGGAACGATTTGCCTCTAGTTCCTCTGAGACACTCCTGGGGGACAGGGTGGGGTGGGGGCGATGAGTCATGTGAGCCAGGCCGCAGATGGGGAGGACGCTGAGTCACAGCCCCACCCCCCCATCAGAAGCACATTAGAGACCAGAGGACAAAGAGAGCACGTTCCGGCCAGGTTGAGGCACCCAGCCTGCTGGTGACTGTCGCCACTTAAAAAATAGTGTTTGCTCTAGGTTTTATCATAAGTAGTTTTCGATATATAATAGACTGTTACAAAATCAAAGCCTCGGAGTATACCTGCAGTGGACAGTCACAGGAAGAAAACTGACTGCACTCCACACTTGCACCACATGTAAAGATTAACTCAAAATGGGTCATAGACCCAATAAAATAGAGCTGTAAAGTTATAGAGTCAAAAGACATCTAGGAGAAAATCTTTATAAATTTGGAACAGAAAAAGATTTTTTGAAGTATGAATCTAAAAGCAAAATTCATAAAAGAAAGAACTGACAAGTTTGACTTCATAAAAGGAAACTCTCTTCAAAAGACTTTGTTAAGAGACTAAAAAGACAAAACACAGACTAGGCGGAAATACTTGCAAAGCATAGATATAATAAAGGGTTGGTTGAGAGAATATATAAGGGGCTCTGAAAACCAACAATAAGAAAACAATGGCAAACGGGCAAAAGACTTGAACAGACTCTTCACCGAAGAAGCTCCATGGATGACAACCGAGCATCGGCTGTTTAACCTCACAGGCCCTCAGGCATCTGCCGACGGGAACAACTACATTAAAAGTGCAAGTTGAAAACCATTAGGCTGAGCTACCACGACACACATATAAGAAGAGCTACAATAGAAAAGACAGACCATATCAAGTTTTCTGAAAAAAGGGAGAAACAGGAACTCAACATTTAGACAGTTTCTTCAAATGTTAAAATCTATCTTCTGCTATGTAAGTCAACCATTTCACACCTAGGTGTTCACCGAGAGAAATGAAAACATCCATCCGTAATGAGAACTGGTCCATAAACATGCGTGGTGGCTTTATGCGTGACATATATTTTTTTATTTATGTATATAAGAGCTGGGGTATAGGCCAGAGGTGGGGGGATGATAAGATTCACCAGAGACAGAGTGGGGAGCAGAGCAGTTGGATCTACAGAAACACACTGCTGAGGGGAGCAGCAGGAAAGACAGGAGAGGTCTGCTGCGCACTGTGGGTTAACTCCTTGGCCGGGGATCAAACTCATGCTGTAGTCATTGGCAATTGCTTGATAGTGCTGAGACGTTAACCCCTGCTCAAGCAGGGAGGCCCTTTATGTGTAATAAATGCCCATCAACAGGTGGAAAAAGCACAAAATTGGATACAAATGGAAGCAACTCCATATACTGGAATGCTACTCAGAAATAAGAAAGGCACGAATATGGGCCAGTTTCATAAGCTTTATGTTAAATGGAAGAACCAAACAATATAGAATATATACTTTATATTTATAGAAAATTCTAAAAAATAGTTCTCAATAGTGATGGAAAACAGGTCTGTGTGTTTTGGGTGATGGGGCTGAGGGAGGCCAGGAAGGAGGCATTACCAAGGGGAGGGTGAGGGAGATGTTCATTGGCTTGATTACGGTGATTCCTCCATGGGTATATAAGTGTGTCAAAACATATCCAATTTTATGCTTTATTACTCACCAGCTATGTGGCTTAAAGAAAGTGGTGATCCTTTCTTATAGGAATAGTAATACGGGAATAATGTTTTGCTTACAAAAATATTTTAAATTGTATGTGGGAAACGTATTTATACATTTTACGTTGACTGGTAGTAGCAAACTACCCGCAAACGATGTGTTAAATCTGTGTTGTTTATTGTATGTCAATTTAATTTCAATAATTTTTTTAAAAATTGAATAGTTCTATTAAATTTAAAATTAAATAGTGATATACACTAACATAGCTAATATAAATGAATCTCAATATATCAAATATCTCCCTAATTTAAAATGGATTAAACTTGTTGGTTTAAATAGAAATTGTTGGGTTGAATTAGTTAACAAAAAGAAATGATATTCTGTTGATAAAAAAACATAAAAAATGTAATAAATTCAAAGAAACATTAAAAATATAAGTATTATAAAGGATAAAAGTGAAAGGACAGAAAAATGTACACCAATGAGATACTATTTAAGAGGAATATTAAATAGCTGTGGTACTACCAGAAAAATCAGACATAGCCAGAGGGGGTGGAAAAGAAGACTAGCAAATCCATAATTATAGTCAGTTGCTTTAGCACAGTTAGTTCTCTCATAATTGTTAGATCATAAAGATAAACAACCAGTAAGGAGAGTGATGATTTGAACAGCACCAGCAATAAACCTGATTTAAGCAAATAGATGTAGAATTCTGCACTTACCAATTAGAAAACACATAATTTTCAAATACACTTAGAACAAATCATACTGTTCTCATCTACCTACCTATCCATATACCTATAATCTATCATCTACTAATCCAGTTATGTACCTACCATATATCTACAAAGAACATTTGCAAAAATTATAATGTATGTGTGAGGTATTCAAGTCTCAACCACTTTTAGAGAATCAATATTATATTGACCATATTACTGATCACACATAAGCAAATTAGAAATCAGAGTTGAAAAATATAACATAAAACTCCTTACGTATTTGTAAATTAAAACATAGACACATGTAGACTTCTAAATACATCATAGGTAAAACGATAATGGAAATTAGAAAACTCTTATAACCAAACTACCGTAAATATGTTACATCAAAAGTGTGTGGAAACAGCTAAGGTAGAAATTAGAGGGGAACCTAATGCTTCTATTATAAAATTAGGAAGATTAAAAGCTAATGAGCAAATACAAAGCTTAAGAAAAAGAATAACAGAATAAATCCAAATTGAGAGAGCAAAAGAAATATTAACATTAAGAGCAGAAACTCATACACAGAGTAGAAACGTACAGCAGAAAGAATTAATGAAACCCAATTCTGGTTCTGTAAACAAATGAATAAAATATCTCTAGCAACATTTATCAAGGCAGTTACAAATAAGCAATATTAGGAGAGACAAAAAGACAGGTCCAAAAATTAAGTATTATGAACAATTTTAGGTATATAAATGGAAATTTTTAGATAAAATAGGTAATATCCTAGAGAAAACTATAAATTTAATATTGTTTAATGAGAGACATAAAAAAAGACACACTCATCAGATGGTTTGTAGGCCAGTCCCATCCCACACACATACAAAATTCCAGAACTAGAGAATCATGCTCGTTAATAAAACACGAACTGTTCTAGAAATGACATGGGTTCTTTCACTTCCTTTCCCCTCCTTCACTGAGAGGAAAAGCAAGGAAATAAGAGAATGTAAAATTTTAATTCAACATCACCGATAAACATGGTGCAAAAATCTTGAAAAAACCATGAGATAAAGAGATTCATTAAAACATGAGATAAAGAGATTCATTAAATCATACTTCATGACCAAGCTTGGTCTGATACAGTAAAGGTGAATTAATATTAGCAATGGATGTAATTCACAGCAGAAACAGACGAAAGAAAGTGTGTTTTTCTCAATAGATGCAGGAAAAGCTCTTGCGGTGGCCCACTACCCATTCATAATAAAAAGTACTGACTACCGAGGAGCCAAGGGCAGTAAATGGCATCTCACTCTAACCTTAAACCAACTTGATACTTATCTGGTGAAACATAAGAAGGAGTCCTCCCATAATCAGAGGTGGCCTTAAAGATCAAACCAATAGTGGGCCTCCCTGTGAAGTTATCCAGAGCCACTGCAGCAGGAGTTCAGTACCCAACCAGGGAGCTTCCCTCATGGCTTGGTGGACCTCTCCTGACTCGGCCGCTGCTCCCCTCAGCAGTGTACTTCAGTCGATCTGCCTGTTCTGCTCCCCACTCTGTCTCTGGTGAATCCTCTCACCCCCCACACCTCTGGCCTGCACTCCACCTCTTGTATGCATAAATAAATCTTTAAGAAAAAAATCAAACCAATAGCAAAAGGATGAAAACACTTGGTTATTTGAAAGGGAAAAAAAAATTACTTCCTGCTACCCCAAAAAATAATTTTCCAGTGGACTAAAGATCCAAATGTGAAAAGCAGATCTTTAAAAAGGTGTTATAGCTTTTTATCAAATTTGAGATAGAGAAGACTATTAAGTGGAACAAAGAAAACACAAACTTTAAAGATTGAGCAGTTTGACATTAAAATCAAACATTTCGAGGGCGGCTCGGGGCCAAGCTGAAAAGGGGCCTTCCGGTGGGCCCTGTGTGGATGTGGGTGATTCCTGACCTTGAGGGGAGAGATTGTGCGAAAGGTGACCAGTCCCCTAGCAGTGGAGTTCAGATTTCAGTTACTTTCGGGTATTCAAATGAGTAGTTTACATGAAACACTTCCCTGCTAGCTCTTGGGTCCAAAAATCATAAAGTGAATCACAGATATGCTTTGTGATCAAGACCAGTCACATGACTTCTCTCAAATTCTAGTAGTGATTTGTCACTGCTGATCTACTATTCGATTCACTCACAGACAGCAAAGCAGGAAGCTGCACTCTCTCCTTGTCAGCCATGAGACATTTTTTTAAAAATGTCATTTTAAATGTGGATAACCAGGGAATTGGCCCACAAAGATGAAAGTACAGCAAAGTCATGAAAAATGATGATGCTAGAAGTAAAACTTGACTCAGACATTAGTGTGGTTGTAGAAGAAAAGTCTGATCTGCGGGGGGGGGGGCTCTTCTGCAGTTCTAGAGTCTCTGCCTTCGTGGCCAGGGAGATTTAGTGAGGACAATCTTACCAAAGCAAGGGGGGAATGTGGCTGGGATGAAAGGAAGGAGCATGTCCCAGAGCAAGTGATGATAAAAATGTTACATAAAGGAAATTAGAGATTTCACAACACTGAAAGTGATCAAATGGCGGCTGCTATCCAAACTTAAAGGAGAGTGACAAGTTGCTCTTTTACAGAAAAGATTCAGTTATTAGATTTTTTTTTAAAGGCAGGAATTGTTGAAACTCCTCAATTAGTTTTTTATAATGGAGTAACTTTTTAATTTCAGTGTTTCTGATGTTTTAAATTACAGTGTACCAAACAAATTTTTTAAATTTTATTTTATACTTATAACTGACAGGATTTCAAATATTTGGATGGACTTTAAAGGTGACCAGGCAATCATATCTTCTCCATTAATTTTTAAGATTCATACCATCATTTTTATCATCCCACACTAACATGCAAAGCAAGGCCAGTCGGTAGCTAAGAACAAAGCCTGTGTCAGGAAAAATTAATATGGATACTACTAAATAGTGGAATGTTATTTTGGAAGTGATCTACATATTGAAGTGCTAAAATCACATTTCTTTTCCCTGCTTACTCTTCAAATAAAAAATGTTACAATAATGTAAAAAATAAAATTATTATCAAAAACAAAAACATTTCTGTTACTCAAGAAAAAGTGAAAAATCAAAACAAAACACAAGTTACATAGAATGAATGAATATTCAGACTATATATAAGGAACTTCCACAAATCAATAAGAAAAATACGATGTTCTCAAATGAGCAAAATAGGAAACCCAAATGCCAAGAAGTGTGTAGAAAATACACAGCCTCCTAGTGTTAAGACAAATGCAAATCATGGCCAGGAGATTCTCTTTGGCCTCATCAGATTAGCAAAATATTAAAATTCCACAATTTGAGTGAGAATATGAAGGAAAGACAATAATCGTGGAAGTGCATATTGGCACCAAATTCTTAGCACTGTTGGACACTATTTTCTAAAGTTGGAACTGCACATCTGACCTGATATAGCAATTCCACATACAAATCCCAGAGAGGCTTTGCACACCAGCAGGAGGAGACAAGAACCAGAATGTAACCACCAGCAGCAGAGCAGTTAGAACTGACCTAAATGTTTATCCCCAGGAGAACGGATGAATTACCTCTAATAATCTGGTTACAGCATTGAAAGGCAACGCACTAAACCACTTGTGAACAGCAGCAAGCCTTAAAAGCACAACGTGGAGCAAAGAAGCAAGTGACATAAGGACTTATATAGAACTTATGAACGTTGTACACTTTTTGATAACTGCACCCCGTTTCCCCCAATCAGGCTACAAACAGGGTTGGCAAACTTTTTCTACTGAGACTTGATAGTAAATATTTCACATGGCCCAAACACATCCAGTCTGTCTCTGTGTCTCTCTGCCTTTCTCTCTCCAACCCTTTAAAATAGCAAAACCTCCTTAGTCTGAGGCTAGCAGTGGTGCACCCTGGGCCACACCAGCCTCTCTTTCCCTGGAGGTAGCTAGCGTGTCTCTCGGTGAGCCCATGGCCGATAGCAATACTCGCGGGCCCCCTGCCTGCAATGGTGCCTACAAGCCTCCCCTGGGGTCATGGCTCCACCGCGGGCTGCAGTCAGCCCCACTGCTAACCTCTCTGTCCTTCACGCAGAGCCCAGGACCCTCCAGCTTGCTCATGCAGACTCTAAGGGCAAGAGAACTGGCCAGATGGGCTGCCCTCTTCCTCACAGACACACTGCTTCTGGGACTCAGAGCCCTCCTCGCAAAGCCACGTCACCCGCCTCTATACCGGAGTCAGGTGAGCCCCAGCAGGGGAGAGGAACCTGCCACGCGCTGTCGTCCCCAGATGTGTTCCCAGAATGCACCGCAATGCCCCCCCTCCCACAGGGCTCTGGCGGCAGCTCCAGGGCTGCTTTCTGCTCTGCGGCTCAGCGGACATTGGTCCAGCCTGAGAATAGGCCAGCAGCCTCTCCTCGCTGCGGACACCCAGTGACAGGGAGTCTCTGACACTCCCTTGCCAGTGTGCCATGCCCTCCAGCCTCCCCCACAGCCCTGCCGGCGCCTCCCCCAGACCTCTGCTGGCTCCTGGCACTATTAGTCAGCCCGGTGGGCAGAGTGTCGGCGTCCCAGAGACCTCCACGTAGCAGCCCTACTCCGTGCCCCCCCTGCCCCCCAGAGGATTTTTTAACTCAAAACTTTGGGTCCTCAATGCCTTTTGCCCTTAGCTTTGGTCCCTGGTTGAAACTCTAATAAGACAGGAGGGAAAATCCCACTGGAATCCTGTTCAACATGCAGTTCATCATCAAATAATTCCTGTGGGTATGTCCTAGGGTTTTCTGAGCTGTCTTTTTGGAATTGATAGTGGGGTCAGTGAGTGCAGTGGAAAAAGCACCCCTGGCTCAAAGCCTGGTGTGGCTGTTTATTAACTGATAGAAAACTATACCCCCCTCAAAGATTCAGCGTGAAGATGAAGTGAGTTAATTTTGCTAAAGAGCTTAAAGCAATGTCTGGCCCATCATAAGTGATTTCTAGATGTTTGCCATTCTTGTCATCACATTGGATAAGCCACCTCACCTCTCTGCACTTTAGAGTTCCTGGTCCATAAGTTCCACAGGCGGGATCTGGGGATTAGTAGAGTTAGCCTGGCATGCACAAGAGCTGGGTCAGCACCAGTCGTCTTGCATGGCCCCTGCCTTCTTCATCTCAGGGGCCACACCTTGAAGTAACAGGGTTTGTTCTAGGTGAGTCGGGCCTGCTTCCTTGCAGGGCACTGGACTGGCGAGGTGTAAGTAAGGTTTGAGCAAAAGGCATAAGAATTTTTGCATCTTTGCATACCTGGAACTGACAGGAGACAGACTAACCAGCGCTCCATCCTTCCATCTGGAACAAATCCTGCTCGGGGAGACACAAGGGCTGGGCTCCAGCCGCAGCTTGGCCTGGGAACCTCTGTCTAAAATTGGGCAGGGGTCTGAGCCTTTCTTGGCTGCTCTGTGAGTGAGAGGGGATGGGCCCGGTGAGGGGTACTCAGTCTGTCAAGCCAGGGACTTCCCGCTGGAACCCCTCCTGTGCTGTCCCCCTCCCTCCCATCCCAGTGCTCTCATCAATGTTTCACCTTGATTACAGACTTTCTGCTCGTAGATTTTGTCATTCTCTGGCACAGCCCAGTGTGCTCATTCCTCTCAGATGCACGTCTCTGCTCTGCCTGGAGAATGGCGATGAGGTGACATCACCATGGAAACAGATGTGGGTCCCACAGTTGCTTAGCGATGTGCTGCAGGATGATGTCAGTGCACTCTGGTTTCCTGAGGGGCTTGGCATCCTTTGATGTGTCTGTCCTGCCAGGACTGGGAAGAGTAGGAGGTGTCTTCCCTTGCTCTACACTTTTTATGCACAAAGCAGAAGGAACTGGAAATGTACCTTCTTTGGGGATAACGTAACTGTAAGGAAAGCGAAGTGTGGGGAGTCAGGGACCTGGGTGTGAACCAGAGGTAGGTGATGAAGGCGCTGTGTTCCTCTGGAGGCCCACGGGGTGGGGGTGGGGGGCAGCCGCGCAGATGGTGTCCAGAGGTAGAAGCTTCTGGCCAAAGATGAGTAACAATACCCTTGCTGTCATAGGTCATATGCAACCTCTTTCCCTTGGGATAGCCAGTTCCCCCCAAGCCCACCCCAAATATTTGGGGGTCCTAGGGAAGGAGCACAAGTGGTGGCCAGACACTGTGTCTCTAGACACCTAAAATTATAATCCAACAGGATGTTAAATGCAATCTATCCTCTGACTTCGGCAATTGTGGGAGGCAGAATAATGGTCCCCCAAAGATGTCCATGTCCTAACCCCCAAGCCCTGTGAATGTTTTCTTCCATTAAGGGTGTAGATAGAATTACAGTTGCTCATCAACTGACTTCACGGCAGGGAGATTCTGTCACAGATGACCTGTTGGCTTCGTGTCATCACAAAGGCCTTAGAAGTGGAAGACAGAAGCAGTGAGAGTGAGGCTGCATGAGAAATACTCCGCTGGTCATTGTCAGCTTCAGAGATGGAAGAAGCCACTGGCCAAGCAGTTCCCAAGGTCTCTAGAATGCAGGTGAGGTAAGACACAGATTCTTTCTTAGACCTTCCAGAAAGGCGTATACTGCCCTCTCAACAGCCCGTAAGACTTCTGGCCTATGAACTTTTATATATTTGTGTTGATTTACGCCACTAAAGCGGTGGTAACTTGCTAGAGCAGCAATATGGCACTACGCAACAAGCATGCCACAGTAGCCAGTGGGAGTGGCCAGCAGGACCACAGAGCGCCCTGCTGAGTGGCACTGGAGGGGCACTGTCTCGCCCACAAGGGCAGACTTGGTCCTATCACTAGAGAAAAAAAAAAGTACTTTCCTCCCCTTTCCTTCCTTCACTAGCCCTTTCAAAATGAAAAGGAGAAAACCCAAACCCCAAACAAGTTCAAACCACCTCTAAGTAGCAAGAGAAAGGAGGGGGCTGTTTGGGATTAGAAAGGCCAGTGGCCTCTCCGGGCCTTGACTCCCTGATCCTACCACTAATCAGCCCGGATATTGTTGTCTCAGGGTTTTCACCTGTGCGTGGAATTTAGTAAGCACACCAGCACTGGATACGGCTGTTTTCCTGCCTTCTATTCTGCTGTCCTATGTCCCGCTGGTCCAGCGTACACCTCACTTCCTCTGGGAAGCCCTCCGTGACCTCTGCTGACCACGCTCATCTCAAGTTCTTTCTGGCAGAAGCCCCTTTATACTCTGTTTTCATCTTCTCTGTGTACAGTGACACTTTGTGTATGTTTAGGATAAACTCTTCAGCTGAATGACAGTTTCATGCCTCCAACCCCTAGCAGGGGAAGCACAGCTGGCCCCACAAAATCACTGTCAGTCAGTTGATTATCAGTTAAAGAATCAAGGTCCAGGGCAGCTGGTTACATATTCAAATCAAGGGGCAAATACATTTTAATTCATGGTTTTACCTTCTGTGCTGACTGCAATGTTGGACGTCACCTTTGCAGGCTCCTACACTCCTCCTTGAGCCTCTTCATGTAGGTTCATTCCTGCTGCAGCCTCTGGATGGACCCTTCTGTAAGTTGGGCAGAGTCCCTGGAGTCCCTGAACTAGGGTCCTTCTCTGACCGTGACAGCAGTTCTGCTGACAGCCTCTGCTCGGGCCACCACCTCCCACCTCCAGCTCCTGTTCTCGTGGCCATTGGAGCTGCTGGGTTGACACCTGGCCCAAGTTCTGACCCATCTAGGACTCCCTCTGTCTGGCTTTCACATGTCCCCTGCTCTAGGGGCAGCTTTCATCTCCCCACGGGCGACCAGGCTGCCCTGTCTCAGCTTCCCACCTGTCCAGCTTCTCTGTGTCCACCGTGGCTTCCAACAGGAAGGACTTCACGCCCAGCGCCCTGCCCTGGGCCCGCCCCCCACCATAGCCTCAGAGAGCCTCTAGCGCTTTCAGGTGCTGGCTCTTCTTGGCCGGGCTCCCCCTAGATCCTGATTCATTTCTCCATCCACTCAGCCACTCGTTCATTCCACAAATACGTGCCGAAGGTCTTCTCCCTGCAGATGCTGCGCTGGAGGTTGGGCTCTGTGCCCCAGACCCACCCACCCGAGGCCGGAGGCCCCAGGCAGCCAGGCTCACAGAGCCACTTTCTGAGCCGCTGCGTGTAAATTATCCCGCATGGAGGATTTGATTGTGGCCACCTGTAGTGCTGCAATAACCATTAAATTAATAACACAAGGCAGAATAATGGAGCTTGGGTTATAGTTCTAACCTTGATAGAATTCTTTGGTACAATAAGCACTCATAATGATAAGTGAATTAACCCATAAATGCTACATTTAAGTTTCTTGAATCTCTCAAAGAGTCCTGTTGAGACTTCATTGTGTATAGGAGGGGATGAGGAATTTTCTGGAGTCTGTTGTAGTTCCAGAAAGAGGAAGCTTGAAGGCACCATCGGCTGCAGCTGGTACTTGGAAAGCCCCGGAGAGAGTCCTCGGGCGCTGGAACAGTGTCGCTCAGTCCACTCGCAGTGGTGTCGTTTCATTGCAACGTTGATGAGAAAAAACAGCCCCGGCCAGCTGATGCTATTTGAAGACTTGATTTCCTTACATGCCGTTTCGCTTAAAGTTGCAGTTTCCGAGAGGCTCTTCGAGGCGTTGAGTGAGAACTTCGTCCTGAGCGCCCAGGAGGCTTTGAACCCGCAACGCAGTGAGAGGCTGGAGCGCTCTCGCGGCGACGCGGCTCAGACATCGCTGTTCCCGCGGTATAAAGTCAAAGTGGCAACACGAACGTCCAGCATTTTAATAACAAAAATAGAGCATTAATCACACATCCAAAATAAAATGCCAAAGGGACATTTGCATCCGCCCGGCCCTACTCGGCTTCGGCGCCACGTGAGCGCGGGCGCTTGTGCGTGTGGCCGGGTGATCGCGCGCGCTGGAAGGATCCCATCCAGCCCTCCGCGTCTCTGGCCGCGCAGATAGTTTATCCCAGTTAGAAACAGCGCCTCCCCCCAGAGCTGAGCTAAGCGCTTACTCACGCTGGTTCTCAGCCTCCTCCCGAGTCATCGCTGAGCCAGCTCGCTGGCATCTTGTGGAGGCGCGAGGAGCCAAGAATCACACCTTGCTCCGGGAAGAGGCGTCAGGGCGCGGGTGCCGGGTCATCCCGAGCCAAGCGCTATGCAAGCCGGAGGGTGCTGCGCCCCCCAGCGCCCGCTCCGGGTCTCCCCCGTGGGGAGGAAGGACCATAGCTTTGGTGCTGGCCCAAGAAACCTCAGTGGCTCGGGGGTCTCTCTTTAGCCACAACCCGTTTGTTGAGAACCCCTGGACAGATCCTGAACCCACGTGCCGCCCCACTTCGGGAGAGTTTTGAACTGCGATGAAATGGTCCACATGGTGTTTAAAGGAGGCGCCAGAACAAGTTGCCGTGACAACCCCGGGCCGGGGCCATCTCGGCGTTCTTAGGAGTCCTACGGTACCGCCATTGGGATCAGAGAAGGCGCCCCAGCCAGGGGGCCGAGCACCGGCCCTGAGCGCGCAGATGCTGGGAGGCAGTGACCACACCGCAGGCAACGCTGCGCCTCTCCGTTCCATTTATCTGGGCAAGAGCAACAGGCATGGAATGCAAGTTTTCCAAACGGGAGAGCTGCAGAGGTGCAGGGAGTGCCAGCTCCTCAGCCCTGGGAAGGAGGAGGGGGCCGCAAGAGGGAGACCACACCCAGAAATGCTGGAACCACTAGCCACACCAGTATTTTGCAGCATCAAGAAGCCTCATTCCGGGCCTCCCCGTGGCGCAGTGGTTGAGCGCTGCGCTGTGGAGCTGTCGGCAGCAGCGATGCGAGTTCGACGCCAGCAGGGGAGAATCCCACATGGTGCGGCAGACCTCTCCTGCCTCGCCCGCTGCTCCCCTCAGCAGTGTGTTTCTGATCTGCCTGTTCTGCTCCCCGCTCCGTGTCTGGTGAACCCTCTCGCCGCCCCAAGCCTCTGGCCTGTACCCCAGCTTGTATGTATAAATAAAAAAAAAAAAAAAAGCCTCATTCCTTCATCAGAACATGCAGTTCAAAATCATCATTTTAAATGCTGCCTCCATGTGGGGATTTGGGGGGAAGTACCAATCTGTCCCCTCAGACCCAACCTAGGCATTGGGGCCCGATTTGTCTCCCTGAAGCACAACTATGAGAGTGGGAATTTTAGACTTCACAACTATTAGATGTGGGAAAACAGAAGGGACGTGTCAGAGAACTAGAGGTCTCAGCTGGGATGTGGGGAAATGGACAGAGGTAATGGCGGGGCCTGGCTCTGTTGCTGCGGGAACTACTCGTTTAGTCCTCACCTCGCTCCTCTGTGTCCTGGGGAAACCACACACTTTTCCCTGGGCATCTGTTTCAGGGCTATCTAAGAGGTCTGAGGTTGCAGAAGCTGGGGGTCTGCAACGTTCCAGGTTTCGGGGTGAACGGCCGCTTTCTCTTCCTGACCTCTGTGCTCCTGCTAACGATGGTGAGAAAAGCATTTTGCGTTTCCCCATCTCCTCAGGTGAATCAGACGCGCACAGGCTCCGTGCTCTGTTCCGTGACTGGCCAGGGGCTGAGGCTGGGCATTGACGTCACGCTACCTCGGTGTTTTGTGTTTTTACATTCACCAGTGATACTGCCACCTCAGCATATTGACAGATGACCCTCTTGCCCTTCATGTCAGTCTCCAGCGGGGACTACGTCAGGCTTCTAGGTTACCTTTTAGGGAGGATTCCCAGGCTGAGATTAGGTGGCTGCGCCCAATCCTCCACGAGGTGGCAGAGCTGGGAGCTCTCGCTCCAGGATAAAGAGAGCAAGTCCCTGCGGGATTTTGCTCCAAGAAATCACCCAGTTCTTTAACCCACAGTGCAACCCCCTCTCTGACTTGTACCCCTAAATCTATTTGCCAGTCCTTAATGGCAAAAACACACAAGGTACACTTTCAGGTAGAGCAGAGCCAAGAGAGAACCTAGGTTTAAACCTGGGGGGTAGATGAGGTTTTGCAGAACTGAAGTTTTTAACAGTTTAGGAGCATCTTTGGGAAAAAAGGCAAACATATTACTTTCGCATATTTCACAGGAAACACAGGACTGTGCAATTGAGGGGTCCTAGAGTTAATGCTTCATTAGCTCCCAGATACTCTGCCTCCATTTAACTGTGCTAAGGACTGCTGAGGGCTGGCACAACCCTGGGTCACTTTTCCTTCTGCTCTCATCTTGCCCGGCACAGGTGCAAAATTACAGTATCTTTGCATTTGAGAACAGTGCTGTCACCCCAGGGCCCTCGAGGCCCTTTATAAATGTCAGGCTAGTCATTAGATGATTAGATAATAGCTTCAGTGTGGCCGTCTGGGTGAGCTGCCGCTGCTGCTACCGGAACGCCCAAGAATGCCAAGTAACATGTTTGGAAAGATGGGAGGACTCAGCGCCTCGGGCCTGCACAGTGCGCTCGGCCGCAGGCTGACCCTGGCCGGGGAGACACCTCGGAGGCCCAGCTGAGGCGGGAGCCTGTGGCAGCAGGAGGCTGTGACAGGTTCTAACCTCTTCCCCAGGGAAAGGGCTCAGGTGCCAGCAGGGATTTGCTGAGTATTCACTGGATCAGCTAAACAAATTCTCCACATTATTTCCTTTAATCCACCCCAAGTAGTCTTTGAGGGTAGAAGCTACTGATAATATTCATTAACAGAGAAAACGGAGGCCACAGCTGGTGAGTGGGGGAACCAGAGCTTATAGCCCAGAACTTGTGGTTCAGAATCCCCTGGTTTCTTTCACACATACAGGTGGAGGCCTTGCCTTGGGGTGACAGCTGACACTCCAGAAACCCTTCTTCTCCCGCCCCCCGCGACCTGTCTACAGACAGGACTTTCCACCAAGGTGAGCCACCAAGAGGGAAGACATCAGCGCTGTCCTCTGCTCCCAGAGACACAGCACATTGGGTCAATGATTTGCAGAGATCTCAGAACTCAGAGCTGTATGCAGCTTTCCAGGCAGGGGAGAGGGGAAGAGGGCATGCGATGGGGGTGGGGAGAGGAGGGGGAAGCAGCTCCTAGAAACCCCCACTCCCAAATCCAACCAGAGCAGCTCCACCTCCCTATGTTCTGGTGGGCTGTGAGGAACTCTGTGTTTGGACAGCCAGAGCTGCACCCCCACATGGGTCACCTAGCCCTGCACACACCACCCTGGCTGTTTGGGTGGGAGCATCGCAAGAGGTTGTGCAGGGAAAGGGGGCTCCGAACACATTGGTAAAGGCAAAGGTGATGCTGGTGACCCCACCTAAGAGCAGCATTTTTAAATGCATAGAACAGAACACAAAGGATTCCAAAGGAAACCGAATTCACTGAAAAGCAGTTATCAAAATATTTTTTAGAGCCTCCACTTTGTGATATCACATGGCAGGTGCTTTGTTAGCACACTCAACAAGATCCCGAGACAGGTCTAACAACCACGCGAATCCTGGAGTCGTGACGAGCTGAAACAATGATGTCAGATACCTGCAAGAGAGCACCGGCAGAGGAAAGCACCTGTGATTTCCATGGTGGCAAATCCCGGACACTGCTACAGTATCGGGGTCTACTGCCTACATTCATGTTAGCAGGAAATGCTACATTTTGACCGAAGGGAAATGAAAATAAAGATGTAAAATTTTCCCCATCCAAATCCAAAGATCCCTTGAATTCTGTCTGTGGGCTCCCCGAGCGTGACATAAATCCATCAGCACGGTCCTGCACACCATCTGAATTCTTGACCCTAACAATTGCTGCAGCCACACAATGGCCTGCTCAGAGCAACTTGGTGCCCACTGGGCTTTAAGTCCTGGTCAGCGAGGGGGAGCCTTTCTCCACATTTTTTCCTACTAGATTTTGATTCAAGTGCCTCTCACCCAGAGGTTGTCTCTGAATCGATCTCTCCACCAGGGAAAACTGCAAGAGGAAGGATGCAGGTTTCATCCTGGCTCCGCGGGACTTGACCCAATGCCCCAAGGCCAGAGCACTCACTCCTAGCCCAGCCTGTCCTACATGCAAGCTCAAGCTCGTTCCCCTGAGATTAGAGGCTCCATCAGGTGGCTGACTGCTCTCTGCCTCGAAGCCTGGGACCAGGCAGCCAGCAGAGCTTCAGAGAACTATTTGGGCTTATGTTATGACCAGTGGCTTATGCCCCCACCCGCTGCTGGTTGTTTTCAGACGTATTCACCGGATGCCACATGGCCATGGAGAGAGAGGGGCTTTCTCCCTGTGCCAATGGAGGAGTGGGAGTAGGGGAAAGGGCGCCGTTCCTCCCCTTCCTCTCAAGGAAACTGCCAGCTCGAAGCGCCTCAGAAGGCCTGCGGTTGCACCCCGTCACCTCGCCCGTGGGTGCCACTTCATGGGTTTCTGCTTCAGCTGAAGATGCAGGAGGACAGGGCAGGATGAGGCCCCCACAGCCACGGCTGGCGAGCTGGAGGGGCCCCAACTGCCCTGCCTCCACCCTCCTCATGGCCCAAATTAGAGTGCGAGGCTGCAGCCTTTCCCCTCTCTGGTCTGAACCTCGGGCCATGGGCCCTGGGCTGCGCAGGAACCTGTCGCCCTGACCCTAACGAGGCAACCACAGCCTCCCACTGCAGGCTCTCCCTGTGTCAGCGCCCCGCCCCTGCTGGGCCAGGGGACTGCGCCCTGGAGCTTTAGGGCTGGGGCCCTCTGAAGCGCCCCGCAGAGCACGCCATCGGTGATTTTCGAGCTTGCACGGATGATACTGATCCTTGATCTAAATTTCCCTCCAACAGCAAATGCCTGCACCTCCTGGAGGACACCGTAACCTGCTCCCTCTGACCTCCCCTGGCCTGTGAGATTTGCTCCTTCACCCCAAAGTGGACCATACCTGCTCAGCTTGGAGCTCTCTCAGGCTTACGAGGCTGCCCAGGGGTCAGAAAGAACTGAAGGAATTCGGGACTGGGGGAGGGGTAGGAGCAGGCCACTGGCCCCCCAGGTCCCCTCAGGCAGAGCTCTGAGGGTGACACAAGAGCCGCACACAGTCCCTGTTCAAAACTGGAGCCCCCGGCTTCTCAGGGCGGTTCGTGGGGGCTTTCGTGGGGGTGGGGGCCAGTCTGTGACTAAACCAGATCCCCAGCTCCTCTGACTTTGTCCTGGGCCACCAAGGCCGTCCCCCTGGAGAGGGGAGCGGCTGTTGTCAGACTCATTTTCTTTTCCAGAGAGCTCCTCGCCAGCTCTCTGGTCTCCTGCTTCCCCTTGGGCTGAAGACGCTTGGAGAAAAGGGTCCAAGGGTGGGGACGCCTCAGAGGCAGGACTGACCACCACCTTTCCTTTCTAGGTCCTTCATTGCCCACCTGCTGCCTGTGCCCAGCCGCTCCCTCTGCTCCGTTCCTTCCTTCCTGAGTTCCCGCCATAACCACCCAGCGGCCACACCCTGCTCACAGCCGCTCTTGCAGGCTCACAGGCCTTCGTGCAGGCTTCTCCCCGCTCAGGTGCCCGTCTTCCTTCCTGCACAAATGGGGGGCCGTCTCCAAGGCCATCTAAACACCACTGCTCTGTGGACACCCCTCCCTGAGGGCGGGACCAGGTCTTGTTCTTTGAACCCAGAGTGCCTGCCACAGAGTTGGGCTCAAAGTACATGCTCAGAAATCACTTACTGAAGTGCTGTTTTAGGTACCAGCTGTATACCACACACTTTGTGCTGTCTAAACACGCTCTTAGTCTGGCAACTTTCTAATGCAGGTGGAGAAACAAGATATCACCCCTGGGAGGCAGTGAAATGAATATAGGTGGAGAAGCAAGATTCAAAAAAGCCAGAAAAACAACAAAAGCTGTGTGGGTTGTACCACCGGGGCCTCACAGCGGGGCGCACCTGCCGATGCATTTGTTCCATTGCTGGTTCAGAATGTTCGCCTATGTAGAGCCTTATTGCTTTACTAATGTTTATATTTTTGGAAAGTTTTAATGTACATAATATATTTATACAGTAATTCACGCCATGTAATCTATCTGGTAGGGGGCATTAATTGGATGGTGGTAAATGGGACTAGAATTTTGGTGGTGGGCGTGGGGTGGCGCGTACATTGATGGAGGGGTGAAGCTATACTCCCGAAACTCACACAGTATTGTGAAGCAGTGTGTGATTGGAAGTGAACTGATCGGAAGGTTAAACTGAAAGATGTTTTACTAATAGGAGTATTGGATCAAGATGGGTTTAGACTGCTGGGGAAAAACCTTCATGGGGAGGAATGATGGGGGGGTCCTGGGTATCTGGCCCCTCCCTGCCCCATGCTTCCCCCAGGAAGGACACAGCCCCCTCTGCTCCGGCTGTTTTCCCTGCAGTCCGGTCCGCGCTCCTAGACTCGCCTCCAGTTGCCAGTCCCATCAGCCGGGGCACCCACCCGCACCAGGGCAGTGAGGCCAGCCCCTCCAGGGACACGGGCACAGCCCTCGGTGGCCCTGCTCTGTCCCAGGCCTTGCCTCTGCCCCCAGGGAGGCTCCCTGCCCGGAAGGGTCTCTGCCCAGCTTACTCCAGAGAGCAGTTCTAATGTGGGGAATGCAGACGGATGATTTTCTGTCCGGCTTTCCCAGCAAAAACTACTTGGAATTCATGTCCCCGAACATACTGTTCCGTGTTCCTGCTCACATTCCTCCCCTGCCGCCTTGAAGCCTGTAGCTTTGCAAACAGCCCTGCCTCAGCTGCAGGGAGGTCAGAGCACCTGCCACCACCTGGCGTTTCAGTTCAACAGGCCCCTCAAGCGCTGGTCCTGGGACAGTCCCAGCCACTCGTAGCAGCTCCGTGCAGAAGGGGAGGGACAGGGCTGCCTTTTTAGGACCTATTTTCAACATTGTGCCAGGTATGCAGCATGGCACTTTGGAACATAGTTTGTCCTCCCAACAGACCTGGGAGACACAGGGTACAGCTTAGAAGCCCCCTCCTACAAATAAGGAAATCGAGGGGTGGTTGGCTAAATAATGCCCTCCCCCAAGATCTCCATCTAATCCCCCAAACCTATGAATAGGTTCCCAGAAAAGCTAAAATCCATGTGTGATTGAGGATCCTGTTTTGGGGAGATTATCCTGGAATGTCTTATAAGAGAAAAGTAGGAGGGCCAGAATTGGAGAATGAGACAAGTGATGAAAACAGAGGTCTGGGCGATGTGGCCGTGGGCCAAGGAACTCAGGCAGCCTCCAGATGCAAGAAAAGCAAGAGGATGGATCCTCCCCTAGATCTAGAAGGAGCACAGCCCTGCAGAAACCTTGATTTTATCCCAGTGAGGCTGATTTGGGCACTTGATAAATTGGTGTGGTTTAAGGCACAAAGTTTGTGGTCTTTTGTTTCAGAAGCAGCAGGAAACTACTCTGCCTGGCATTTGTCCTCCCAAGGCCACAGAGCTAGGGAGCTGCAGAGGTGGGGTTTGAATACTGGTCTATCTGACTCTAGGTCCAAAAGATGTTAAGACTCTTTCATCAGAGCTCAGAGCCAGGGACACTCAAAGATGCCATTGCTTGACCATTGCTTGACCAGGTAAGAGGTGTCCAGGCTGGCTACAGAGCTGGAGGGCACTGGAGAGGGGCTCCTGGCTAAGTGGGAGGGAGGGAGGTGTGAGGTCACAACTGCGGAATGACCCCACTGCCCTCCCAGACGACTTGCAAGAGCTGACAACTCACAGGGGACCTAGAGATGCTCTTTCAGTGACCACAGCTGGCAGAGGCGTCTGCTGACAGGCAAGGCTCGATGGGCGAGGGGAGCAGCAGAACTCCCACTCCCTTCATGAGGCTCAGCTCAGCTCTGCCATGACCCACTCAGGACCCTGGATACATCACAGAATCACCCCTGTCCTCAATCTCCCTGTCTGATCAAGGGGATACATCACCTGCTTTGCAAGGCTACTGGAAGGATGGCTCACCTGAGGTCGACGGGAGCTGGTTCTCAGCTGCGGCCCCCAGACTGCCCCTTTTCAAGGGCTGGAGTCCATCCTGGCAGCAGGTGCTAACTCTACTAGAGGCTGAATGATTTCATGGCTTCTGTCTCTAGCTCCAACTTACCACTCCAGCCACCACAGCTGGAAACACGCCTCTGTGGGGCTGCCCTCCTGTTCTGAGCTTTCACCCTCGAGCTCTTTGTGTGTGTGGGGGGAGTGACATCTGGTCACCTGGACCCTCAGGCCAGAGGCTCTTTAAGGAATTAGGCTGCTCTGCTGCTCCTCCCTTTTGCCAGAGGGCTGGGGCTGCAGTCACAGACCCCCTCCTGGCTCTCCCTTCGTCTGGGGGTTTGGGGACATGGGGGTGTGTGGATCAGAGCAAGGGCAGATGACCCACAGTGGCAGCCTCTCCAAGTGACTCTTCCAGATTTGTTCAAAGTCTCCTTCAGTGACACATCTACTCACGCCACTATATTTATCTGTGAGAGAAGCAGGATATTTTTGAACAGATGTAATTTCTGGCTCTTCCCCTTGAAAAAATTCTTTTCTTGTTCCTATTTCTCTGCCTCTCACAGATTTCTCCTGTGTCCACAAACACAGATGCACATACACACGTGCACCAAGAAAGGCAGCCTCAGTTCAACGACGACTCTGCCAAGATGGCGGCTGACTCCAGCATGATGGAGAGACAGGCAGGAAGGCAGAGAGACAGAGGGGAGAAAGGGGACAGCACTTGAGGAAACGAGGGGCATTTATTTTTTCTTCCAGCATCACTCAACAATCACCCAGTGTGAAGGAGCCTGGGGGAGCTTAGTGCACAAAGAAAGTTTGTTTCTGGACTATACACACACACAAACACCATTCATACATACACACACATTTGTATACACACATATATTTGGAGAATATGTATTTCTCTGAAACTACATGACCTCATTATTGTAACTTATAGTAAGTCTTGAAACCAGGCATGTTCCTCCAACTTTACTCTTTTTCTTCAAAGTTGGTTTGACTATTCAAGTTCCTTTGTCTCTCCATACATATTTTAGCATGAGTTTGTCAATTTCTATACAAAAATTTTCAGGGAGTTTTATTGTATTGCATTAAGTGTAGGGGTGACTGATATCTTAACAATGCTGGGACTTTCAATCCATGGACGTGGATTTATTTAGGACGATTTTGATGTCTTTTTCATCAAAGTTTTCTAATTTTCAACATAGTCTTGCACAGAATGTAAGACTTATAACTATTTAATATTTTTAGTGTTTTATCAATTTTATTTACTTTTTCAAAGATCCAGTTTTTCATTTCACTTTTTTCCTATTGTCTTTCTGACCTCCATGTTATTGAATTATGCTTTTAATTTTATTAATTTCTTCCTTTTGCCTGCTTTGAGTCTAATTTGATTTTCTACTATAGTTTCCTACAGTGAGATATTAGTCTCTTATTCCTTTCTTCCTTTCTAACATAAGTTTATGCTATAAATTTCCCCTCCAAACACTGACTTAGATGCATCTCACAAAGTCTGGTATATTGTACTTTTATTTTCATTCAGTTCAAGCTATTTTCTAATTTTCTTTTTACTTCCCATTTGACTAAAGAGTTATTTAAAATGTTTTTAAATGTCTAAATATTTGAAGATTTTCCAGATAGCTTTCTGGTTTCAATTTTTATTTAACTTTTGCTGCGGTCAGAGAACATACTTAGTATTATTTAAATTCTTTTAAGTTTGTTTGTTTTTAAATGACCTTGAATATTACCTATTTCGGTAACTATTCCATGTGACCTTGAAAAGAATGTGTATTCTGTTGTTGTTGGGTGGAATATTCTATGAACATCAATTAGTTCAAGTTGACTGCTAGTACTGTTCTGGTCATCTATATTCTTAGAGATTTTTTGGCTACTTCTTCTATCAGTCATGTCAGAAGAATGTCAGAGTTTCTAAACACAAGTGTGGATTTGTCTATTTTTCCTTTTAATTATGTCACTTTTTACATTGTGTATTTTGAAGCTCACTCTTTAAAGGTATACATTCTTAAGATGACTATTTTTTGGTAATTTTATCATGTAACATTATTTACTGTCCTCCTCTATCAATAGTAATATTCCTTTTTCCAAAGTCAATTTTGTCTGCTATTGCTATGAGCATCCCAGCTTACTTTTGAAGTCTTTGCGAGATATACCTTTCCCCATTACTTTAGTTTTATCCTATTTATGTTAATATTTAAGAGACAGAATACAATTTTGTCCTTTTAAAAAATCTGGTCTGTAATGAATATCTTTTAATTGGTGTGGTTATGCAATTTGTATTGAATAGAATTATTGTTTTGTCTGGTTAAAAATCTACAATCTTGCTATTTTCTATTTGTTGCATTTTTACTTATTATCTTTATTGACCTGTTTTACCCTAGATTAAATGTTTCTTATTATTTCATTTTCTTTCCAGTAGGGGGTTATTATTTTTAATTCATTTTAAACTTATTCTAGTGATTATCCTAAGGTTTACAATAAACATTTTAATTCCAATAGCATACTGTTTTACTTGTACTATAAGGCTTTTACAACAATATATTTCTCCCAACCAGTGTTGTCTGACATTTTCCTTTTACATGTGCTATAATAAGCACACAGGACATCACTACTGCTTTTGCTTTATACAAGCAACTATCTTTCGAATTCATGGGAATTTCCTTTCATTTATGTCACTTCCTGTGTTCTTTATTTCTTTTTGTAGATTCTGGTTTCTATTTGCTACACAGCTTCTAAATAACTTATTTTAGGGTTTCTTGTAATCCTGGTATGACAGCAATTCATTCTTTGTATTTTCCTGAAAAAAGTTTTTACTGGACTCTTATTTTTGAAAAACACCTTCTATTCTGGGGATAGAATTCTGAGTTAAAAATCTTTTTTTCTTTCAGCACTTTAAGGATGTCAGTTCATTGTCTTCTGGTTTGCATAGTTTCTGAAAAGAACTCTACAATATGCTGACCTTTGTTCCTGGGCATACACTGGGCCATTTTTCTCTGGCTGCCTCCAATTTCTTTCTCTTCATTTTTGGATTTCAGCAGTTTGGATAGGCTATGTTTCTCTTATTCCTCCTTCATTTCCTACTATCCATTTTCTATCCCCATTTTCTGCCCATCCCCTTTATTTCTTCTTTCCTGCTTGCTATTCTCTTAGATTAATGGATTTGTGGTTAAGTGACTGTTACTATTTTTTAAAATTTCTAGCCAATATCTTTTCAAACATTGCTTCTAAAAGTAGAATATTGCATTCTGCTGTGATTTGGTAGGTTATATTTTGGGTCTGGGGATGCTATTACTGTTGATTTATATGGAAATTTTTTTGAGTGTTTCCAGATCCAAAAAAATAACCTGCCAAATTATAGCAAATAGGAATGCTCTGCTTTCAAAGAGCAGGGTAAACCTATATGTGTATTTATATTATAGATGTCTCCAAATTGCCCTGTACAGGTGCTGCATCAATTCAATTCTTCCCTACAATGCATGAGGCCTGTTTCCTACACCTTTGCCAAAAATAAAGCAGTCCCAACCCTTTGGATCTTTGCCAACGTGATAGAGCAAAAATACTACCTCAGTGCAATTTTGATTTGCATTCATCTTACTAAGACTTCGTCTGAATGCTCTTACATTGGTTAAAGAGGCATTCCCCCCCCTTCTATTCTCCAGAGCCAGAGTGCCTTGCTGGCCACAGGGGCGAGGGGGAGCAAAGGCAGGGATCTGGGCTCAGGATGAGGAACTCCCATTCCCTCTGCTCTATTTTTCCATTTTGTATGGATTGGGGTTCCTGCATCAAGTTTTATTGTGAGCAAAATGTTTCTGTCACATTTTAAAACTTAGAAAATTACTCGTTGAATGACAGGTATCTTCGAAACACAGGAATAAAGACTCCCATTGCCTCTTTCTATGCCAGTCTCTATAGAGAAAATCCAGTGAGCAGAGAGGTGAGGACTTCTAAGCTGGGGGAGGAGTGGGATTTCAGTGACTGTCAGTAAGACACACTTCCGGGAAAGGGAAGCCCTGTCTTCTGAGCCGAACAGCCACTGCCAGCACTGGCTCAGAGCGGCCTCTGGGCCCTGCAGAAGCCACTGTCCTTGGGCCGCCACTGCAGGGTGGACGGAGGGCTCCCTAAGAGGAGGTGGCTTCTGCTGGCCAAGAGCCTGCTCCTGCCCCCCAGGAAAGGTCTGGAACATTCCAGCCTGAGGAGTGAAAGTCTCGTTTTAGTTTTAATTTGTTTTTATGACAACTTTTTATTTAATTTTTATAACATGGGCCCAGGGAAAGAAAACAGCATTCTGGGACAGGCCAGCACCTGGGGGCAGAAGGAAGAGATGTGAGCTGGGAGTGGAGCGGGAGCGCCGGAGGCAGGAGGCCTTGGGCGTGAGCGCAGATCTCCAGGTGGGAGGCCAACTCCGGCAGGCGTGCTTCAGCGACCTCACCTCCTAGGGGAGGAGGCCTGCTGATTGGGGGGTCACAGAAACTACTGTGCTATGTCTCAGATGTGAAATAATAAACTCCGGCTCCCCCGCTGGCCAGCTGGTCCTTGGCCCTCTGCTGCTAGCCCTGGGCCTCGAGCCCCCGCTGGCAGGTGCCGCAGGACCTCAGTGTCTGCTCCTAGCAGCTGAGGCTCGCGCCTGCTCCCTGGGCCTGCTCCCTGACTGGTGCTCAGGAGCGGAGCCCCGTCTCCCTGTGGCCGCAGTGTCAGCTCCTCCCCTTGGCGCTGCCCTCGGAGCTGCAGTCCCCTGGGCTCTCCCCGGCCAGAGCTGCTGTGTGCAGGGAGCCCCGACCCTGGGCAGTCACGGTGGGCTCTCCCTGGTTTGCACCTCTCAGTCTGGAGGTGGGGGTCACCGAGGGGTGGGGGCAGGCAGGGATTCCACGGCAACACCAGCTAACTGGCTCTCACTGCTATTTCCCAGGCCTGGCTTTGAGCCCATTTGATCTTCCCAAGCACCCCGAGGCAGGGCTATTTAGGAGAAGAGAAAACTGCGGCCCTAATTTCAAACAAGAGCATTTCTGAGAGTCGTGTGGAGGGATGAGGCCCTCCCGTCTTGACCCATGGCTGTCGGCCCTGTCCCCACACCGCAGGCACAGACCCGAGGCTCCCTGAGTCTGCAGTCAAGTGAGGCTCTAGGGAGGGGACACAGCAGACAGACGCGGTGGGAGCAGCTGCCGGCCCCGCACTCCTGCCCCGGCTTGCTCGCCACCCCGCCCCGCTGGGCGCGCGTCTACACGCTGGGCACAGATGGGGACGAAGGGATTAGGGGCCACTGAGCTACAGACGCCATTGTTCAAAGAGTTCAGTTCAGGAGCGTTAGCCAAGGAAGTTTCCACAAATCTCTGAGACTCGCGGGGGTGAAGATTACTTGGGAATCCTGTTAGATGAGGAAGAAAGGGACAAGGAGACAAGGGGTGCCTGCCTTCCTGGGGTTCTCAGAGCCCTACAGAGGCCAGGCGGGCCTCACCGCAGCGGGGGCCTTGCCCAATAGCACAAGCCCTGCAGACTGGGCACTGTGGGAAGGAGGCCTCCCGGGTGGGGCCCTGACTTCTAGCCCCCTCCCTCACAGTCCCTGTGCTCACCTGCAGGTGGGGCCCTGGGGCCTGCCAGTGGTCGCCTGGCGCAGTGCGCAGGTGCCTGGGCTGCTGCCGGATGGGAATGTTTAAATCCCAACTCTGCCCCCTTGGCCGATCTACCCACCTGAGCACACCTTCCCTCCCCTATTCCAGGCCGACGCTGCACCTCCCTCTCCAGGTGTAGCATGCTCAGTGCGCCCACGTGGCTCCAGTGGTAAGAACTCAGTAAATAGCTGATGGTTATTGTCACCCAAGGGCCCACCTAGCACTTGTGTTCTGTGCGGTGACAGTGTAAGCAGAAAGAGGACGCTAGTTCCACAGCCCCGTGCTGCCACCTGGTGGCCCTGGGGGCGGCAAATGCAAACCACTGAAGAGGAAGAGATGGTCCCCGAAATAACAGCTGTTGCATGAGAAATCCTTACGTCTGCATCTTCCTAACAGAGATGACCTCTTCTAAGGACAAGTACCTAATGCTGCCTAATAAATAAGGTGGCACTGTTGTTTATGAGGCTAGAAGCATCACTTGGGTCATTTTACTTCATCCTTACGATATCCTGTGAGGCAGAGATTCTCTATCAAAGAGACAGGGAGCGGCAAGGTGCAGAGACGTTAAGTACCTTCCCAAGGTCACACAGCAAGGAAATGGCTGAGTGAGGACGGAACCACACCTGTGTGGAACCAAGTTCATGCTTGTTTGAGCATCATGGGCTCCCCCAGAGAAGTTCAGGGTCTGCTCCCAGGCTCTGGGCCTGCAGAGGGCCTCTGGCCGAGGTCAGGTATGGCCGGGAAGGAGACCCACTTTCCCAGATCAGCCCTGGACAGATACCACAGCCAAGGCCGCACTCCTACAGTCCTCGAAGCCATCCAAGCACCTTCCAAACAAGCGCTTTCACTCACACAGGTGGGGACAGAAACGCGGGTCAAAAGGCAGAGCCAGAAGAAAACACCATTTCTGGAAACTGGGATTAAGGAAATCCTTTAGTTTCCATCCTCAGGCTTTGGGGTGCGTTATAATTCTCCCAGCACATTCGAATCCCACTGCATAGCTGTACACTGTTGGAAGTGACTTGTGGCGAGCACGATGTAGCCTATACAGACGCCAAGTGGTAACGTCTACACCCGAAACTTCTATAAAGTCATAAGCCACTGCTACCTCAATACAAATAAAATCAAGAGGAAAAAGTTGATCTCAAAATAAATTATGTCACATTTGGAAGGACCCTTGGAGATGGTCTGGGTATTAGTTGGTACTCAGTGATGTAAGTCGGCAACAGGAGGAGGGAAGGAATCTGATGTGGGGAAACTGAGGCACAGAGGGGCGAGATGTTTCCTAGGTGACACAGCTCTGGCAGAGTTGGGCCTGAAACTTAGGTTCCTGGACACCTGCCTGTTCTTTGCGCTCCACTGAGTGGTACCCAGAAGGCAGTGGGGTTGAGCAAGTGGAGGGAAGGGAAGGCCTGTGCCCAGAGGAAGGCACTGGGGAGCAAGCCAGGACTTTGGAGCAGGGGCGTGGCCAGCCAGAACCGTGCTTTTGCCAGATAGCCGAGTCCTTTCTCTTTCCCTCTGGCCATGGGAAGCTTTGTCTGGAGACCGGGAGGGGCAGGTAGATATTGCAGATCCCAGACCCCGGGTGTTATTATTCCCAGCCCAGGGCCATGTCTGCGTCCTCTCCTGACTATTAATAAGGTCACTTGGCTGGTCTGGTCCTTAATTCTGACCCTGCCCCATCTTACTTAATTCTCATGATAATTTTAAGAGACAATATTTTTTTTGCCCTTTTAAAGACTTTAAGTTTTAGGTTCCCAGGAAAATTGAGGGGAAGTCATAGAGAGTTCCCCACCCCCAATGCACAGTCTCCCCTCCACCAACACCCCATCAAAGGCGTGCACCTGTCACAGAGCTGCTGTCACCTCTGCCCAGAGATTTACGTAGAGTCGGTCTTGGCGTGTCCTCCATGGGCATGGCTAAGAAAGAGGCAGTGTTCTCAATGCCCGTTTACAGAGGGTGAGGGCCAGGAGGATCTGAGCCGGGCTCTCCCAGGACACACGGTTCCCACGGAGGTGCCGTCGGACAGAGTGGGGTGCTGGTGGGGGTCACGGCGCATCTTGGCCAGCATCACCAAGCCCCAGCAGCTGAAACCCAGTCTTTTCAAACCTTGCATGGGTTGGGGAGCATGACATGAAGAGGAGAAACTATTCTCACCCTTTTGTCAGATTAAACAGGGTGGCACTTGAGATGTTTCTAGATTTTCCCCTTCCTAGATGTGAGTTTTCTGGTGGCCATTTCTACAGTGACTGGGGAGAATTGGTCAGAGATTGTCCCTTTGATTACAGTGCCCTGGCGCTGTTCCTTAATCATCCCCGCCCTGCCTTCCTCTTCGCCTCTCCCCCTCATGTCCAGATGTGTGTGTGGGCTCGGCTGTGGGCTCTGCCTTCCCTGCTGCCTGCTGGGGGGCATCCAGGGTCCCTGGCTGAGTCCTGGCTGCCTCTCTGGACTACCTGGCTCTCCCCTGGTCGGGGCCTGGGGCCAGAAGCTGGTTCCTCTCCCAAGGCCACCTGGGCCAGTGGACAGAGCACCGCTCTGGAGTGAGACTGGCCTGCCCCTTGTATCTGGGTGGCCTCAGGCAAGACCCCCAGTTCCTCAGCTGAGCGCTTCTGTGAGAAGCCTTGCAAGAGGGTGCAAGGACCAGAAGCACACGGCAGGCATTCCAGAGTCAGTGGTGCTTGTCCTGAACCAGATGGGCTCACATCTGGCCTGCCCGTGCTCTGGGATGCCTCCTCTCCAGAAAATACACCCAGAGGGGCTGCCAGGCAAGGGGCCAGGGGATTCCACCCCCCAATTTCCCAGGTGACGCGCAGGAATCAGCTCTGCCCCACGAGAGCCATTATAACTTCTCATCCACAAAGACAATCTACATGCCCTGTTTGACTTTCGTTTTAGAAGCCAGGTATCAAGATTGACCTTCGCACAGGCTTCTGGGGCAGAGAGAAGCTTGCTAGTGGGCAGCAATCAAAGGCTGGACAGCCCCTCCTTTTCACTACCCTCCCATTGGGGAGGATGGTCCCTTTTTGGAGCGTATCCCGACTTCTGGCAGTTTTGTTACGTGCAAATTCCAGATTCCCCCTCCAGCTATTAAACTGGACTCTGAAGAGGTGAGCTGGAGTGTCTGTGCCCACAAGCCTCTCCGGGAATTCTGACTTGGGGGTCCCTCCTTCGAGGGCATCCTCCTCCCTCGCCTCCGAGGCCGAGAGCTCCAGAAGCAGTGCTCAGGTGCGCTAGGTGAGCTCACGGAGGAGGGGCCCAACAGCCTCAGTGGAGAAGCCCCCGCGCTGGAGCCACACGTGCCTCCGTCTAGACAGCAGTCCAGCGTGTGCCACTGCATGTCCCCTGGGAGCGTCTGGTCATGCAACATCAAACGACGACACCAATGCCGGCTTCTATTTCAGGGAATGATGCCTGAGATGCCTGAGATTATAGAAGATTCATGAAGACAATGCTGACGTGGGTCTGGCACAGCGTAGCCGTGCCTGTTGTCAGTCTATTGCCTCTGAACTCCAAACACACCTTTGCAGGACTCTGGTGCAGCAGGACCCGGTGAGCGGTTCTCCTTTGCCGGCTGGTGTAATGCTAGACTTGATCAGCAGGGGGTGCTAGAGGGACACCTCAAGGTGGGCAGGATGCGCTTCTCTTCCTACCTCCAGGTAGCCGGTTTGCTTCTGACAATGCTGGGGCATCTGGCTCTCACCCAGGGGTGCTCACTCCAGAAGGTTTTCCAGCACCCAGTAGCTGGACTTCCTGTGGCACCCGGTCTGCGGGTGTCCCTGTGAACTTCACCATCCAGTGGGCTGCTGCCACGCTCTCCAAGGTGGTCTGCATCTTAGCCAAGCCCTTGGTTCCTTCTTGGGGGCAACTACCCCCATCCCCTCGGCCCAGAGTTAGCAGCTGCTTCCTGAATTTTCTAATCCTGTATTCCTTGGAGTCCTCTGGTCTCTTTTAGAAGTTAACTACCTTCGGTAGTTCATAATTCTATTAAATTTCCCCTGTTCAAACAGCTGGTGTGATTTTGAACTCTTGACTGGACCCTGAAACGGTGTTTTAAAACGCAGTTCACCTGCTCTCTGTTTCCACCAACCTATTTTTACATCCACATTTAGGGGAAATTACCACATACCACCAAAAAGTGTGGCACCTGTAGACTTTGTCTCCCCAACCTGAACTTCCTGCTCCCACGCACTTCCTGGGGTGGTCTGAGGAAGCGCGGGGAGTAAAGGTGCTGGCACAGGTGCAGCCTCACCTGGCACCTCTGTGCTTGCATCTGGGAAGGCCACTCAGGTCCCACGGGATGACACAGCACCCAGAGGATACACTTTGAGAAAGACTAATGAACACAGACTAAAATTAGGGGAAAGGAACATGATTCAAGAGACAGGAAGCCTAGTTACTCCAGAATAAGAGTACCTTGGCACTCAGCAGCCTCGGCCTCATGTCCCCAGCCCTGCGACAATGGCCCCTGGGCCTTGCGGGAGGCTCTGAGGCCTCACTCTTTGTGGCCTGTGGGGTGTCCATACAGGAAGAAATGTGTGTTAACTAGAACCCATCTGGATTGTTCTTTGGGGATACGCTAACACTGTGGACCCTGCCAACAGGACAAGGCTGTGGCCGCCAAAGGGGTGAGCCCAGGTAGACTGGTCCCCTAACACAAAGCTCACGGAGGCTTCCTTCTGACCGGCCTTGTCGCTTTCCCTGGCTCAGCAGCTGGGCCGGTGAGGCAGGCGCTGCTGTGGCCTCTGCATCAGTGTCCGGCCGGTGGTCCCGTCCCACGGCTGGGGGGAGGTGGGCGTGTGGCAGGACTGTGGCAGGTGTTCAGGTGGAACCTCCGGCAGCTCTTCCAGGTGGTGGCACGCTGTCCACATAGAGGCCTAGGACCCCTGACCTGCTGCCATAAGCCACGGCACATTCCCAGGGGACAAGGACGTTGGAAGGGGAGGACTTGCACGTCAAACTCCTATTTGAGTCAACTAAGGTCAGACTGAGAGGCAGTTTCAAGACTGAGGTTATAACCCAGGGCCCTGCATTACCCAGGCTGGGCTATTACTGCCCAGCGAGCCCTGGGGAGGAAGGAGACTTGGCCAGGCTGTGCAGGATTGGGCTGGTTGGTGGACATGGCCACTAGATGTCACTGTCTCACCGCCATCCCTGACCACACCGAGGCCAACTCGGGTCAATGTTAATGCAAAGGTCAACTCTGGGTGAATGAAGAGGATTTTGAATTTCTATTGTCCTAAAAGGAGTGGCAAGTCCCAGGTGAGGTGGGGTGGGGCACTTTCGACTAATTTCCATGAAAGTGGGTCCCAGTAAGAGCTGCTGTTGCTGATTGTTAGAGGCACTTTTTTTTTTTTCTGGCTTATTGTTGTCACTTACGGATTTCTACTTAGAATCCCAAGGCTCCCCAAGTTTGTGACACGCAAGGGACTTTAGTGATCTTTGAGATCAGTCCTTCATTTTAAAGGAGGAGGATGAGAAGGAACCTTGGCCCCAGTCCTGACTGAGCGCCCCGTCCCCCGACATCACCACGTTTGTCCAACTTTCTTAACATTATTGAGCACCACGTGGTGCTTTCTTGTCTATGCAACTGAAAATAATTGGAAACCCTTAAAGATATAAGGTGACATAGTATGTCAGTGACCAAGTCAGTGACTCAACTGGGGCCTGTTTTCTTCCCCTCCGCTCAGAGTATTTGCCAAGGTGATGAATCCTTTATGCAAAAACTGCAGAGGTGAGACCAGAGCTTATACAGATGGAGGGAACAGATGACATAGCAATTTCAGGGGATACCGCTAGAGGGTACATGCTCAGAGGCCCACGCTGGTTGCCTGAGTGGGAAGAATCTTTGGACGGTGGAGATGCTTGAACAACTGTGACCATCAGGGGGCAGTGTCTCATCATGTCCCACTTAGTCACAGAGCTTACTCTCCAAGCAGGAGAAAGCAAATCTTTTAAGGGAACAGTGGGGTGTTTAAGAGTCTGCATGTGGAAAAGAGAAAGGCATATTAGACTGGACTTGAAATTGCTCTCTCAAAGGCTGTCATTTTTCTGTTTCGTCTGGCTCTGACTCCCGCGGCTATAGAGTTGACACAGCTGTGAACTTGGGGCGTTTTCTCCCCATCAGCTAGCTCCCTTTCCCACACACCCTTCACCACGGTCCAGAGTGGTTGGTAACTTTAGAAACCTTCTGGGGGCATTCGGTGGTCTAAAAATGGCCTAGAATAGGGTGAGCGAGGCCCCTGCCCGGACACCCGGACGCAGCCCTCCTTCCTCCTGCGTCCTCCAGCGGGCTGCAAAGTCGGGCCCAATTACCCATTCTGCATCTGTCTTCTCAGACACAGCCCAGGGCTGCTGCTGTACTCATTATTGACCATTCCGCTGGGATATTAAGCGCTTTTGGTTTGACTGGGGGATGGTTAATCAACAGCCTTGTCAGAGTGATGGATTCTGCTAGGATTATTGCTTAATTAGCTTGTTTGGAGGTAAAAATTAACTAGGACATCAGTTTTCTGGAAGCTGGAAGGAAGGGGAGAAGTGAGAGGGGCGGTAGGAAGGGCTTTTGGCGAGACCCCAGGCAAAGGAGCGTGACGGGCCAGCGGGCCTACAGCCCTTAAGCCCGAACCCATCACAGGCGCCTCCGAGCTACCCTCCCGCTGCTGGAGAGCTCCTCGGTGCAAGGTGGCCGGGCAAGAACCGGATTCCCAGAAGGTCCCCGAGGACCTCAGGCACCACTAGGGGGAGCTTCTAAAATGCAGATCCCCAGACTCTCTGGGTCAGAATCTCTGAAGCTTTTAAAAATCTCTCTTCTGGGGAATATTTTATGCACAACAAACTCTGAGAGTCACGACTCTAAAGGTTTTGCGACTAGAACAGGTAAGGGGTCATTGCTGGGCAAGTCGCATTTTCACAGAATGTTGGATGATGGACCGAAACGCCCTCCGCGCGCCCTGGGCTTCTTCCTTCCGTTGTAATCTCCTGATTTGCTCTTGTCCTCTGTCTGTCCCCTCTTATTTGTCCCTGCCCTGCCCGATTTGCTGCTCTTGTCTGTCTGAATCTTCCTTCTGCCCAGCAGTCCATCTCCACGTCTCTCCCTGCGCGTTCCTCTTCTCTTGGTGGTGTTGTTATCTGCTGGGACCTGACCTCCATGCCCCCCTTCTGTATTCTCTCCAATGGGGGGGGGGGCGCTGGAAGCTGTAGAGCTCCCTTGCAGGAGAGTTCCAGATGCACCCGAAGTCCCACCAATGAGGTGCACATAGGTGACATTTGGAAAAAAGAGGAGCAGAAGCCCTATGATTTTGCCCTTAGCAGGTGGGCAGAACGGGGCTTCAGATGGGAGCTTTGCCCTGCAGCTCATCCCCTCGGGGCCGCAGGTAGTGGCCATTTCTGAAGCTTCCTGCAGTGTCTGGCTACAGAGGCAACAGCAGCTTCTTGTTCCCAGAAAGCTAGTGGCGAACTTGGGAGTTAGTGGTGACCTTCTCTGGCCTCTCCTTCTCCACTGACCTGACTCCTTGATGAGCACCTTATTCCCGCTGTGAATTACCTCCATCCTGAAATACCTCGAGCAGTTTCTGTTTTCCTGGCTAGATGCTGCCAGTTACACTCTTTTACTTCCTTTCCAATTTTCTTCTATTCCACATTCTCTCCCCTTTTCTTTTCCCACCCCTCCTTCTAACTGGCAAGTAGATGGAATTAAACATTTTAAATGCTTAGTTTTGGGTAAATTATATAGTCTCTGTATTTAAAACATGGATGAGTTGAACATTCTCTAAGTTGGAGGACCCCCCCCCCCATTGAGTTGAATTGCCTGTGTCGAACATCTCCATGGATTCTCTTAAGTCAGGGCCCTTGGGGGAGCAGAGGGAGGAAGGGGGAGGAGAGCACAGATGTGACAAGCCCCTATGATTTTCCACGTGAATCCTGCCTGTGTGCCCCTTGGGCCTATAGTGACAAGAACCCAGTGGGGCAAAGGGACCCATATCTGTTCTAAAGAGAATCAGGGTTGACCCTACTACTGGGCATACATGTGGGCTGCTTTCTGGGGTGGAGACCCCAAGTGGTGGTGGGGGTGTTGGTGGGGGTGGTGTGCATGTATTTGCACACAGGCTTTCAGATTTCACCCTCACCCCCACCAGAGTAACCCCTAGCCCCGGGAAGCAATCCCATGCTTCTCTCTCCTCACCCAGGGCCAGCCTAAGGCCCAGCTGCTGGAGGAGACACGGTCACTGAGTCTACTGCAACTGGGGTGGCCGCCTCTTCTCTGGGCCCTACGACCTCACTGTAAAGTGGGCAAGGCCTGGCCTCCTGCTTCCCTCATGGAGTGGCTGCCGCTGAGAAGCTGAGGGGCAGGTTCTATGAGGCCTCGTGGTTTGCCCCCCTGCCCTTCTGGCGCTGGCTGCACTGTTTGCCACCACCCTATTTCCAGACAACACACCCAGAAGTAAGAAGTGGGCAGGGTTAGGGTATCTGGTGTCCTCAGCCCTGCTTTGGAGGCCTTTCTTGACCTTGGGTGAAGGATGTGGGACCCCTGAGAAGAACAAGACCCCAGAACAAGCTGTCCTGTCTGCCCTGTGCGGGAAGGGGGGCAGGGGGGCATTACTAACAGTCATGCTCACCTCTCCTGTGGGGGGAGGGGGAAACGGGGACACATCCTCTCCCGGCAGGGAGCCTCAGCCATGCGCAGGGCCTGCCTGAGCCCTCTGGCCTCAGCACAGCTGAGGTTCAGCTTGTCAGTTATTAAAAGCATCCTCCCTTCCCAGATCCCGTTACAGAGAGAATCAAAGGCTGGTGCCCGAGGAAAGCCGTGTGAGGGCGGAAACTGCTCTGTGGACAGCGGGCTGCCCAGGGCGGAGGGGTCCTGGCCAGCTGGGCTGCTAGCTGCTGGCCTGAGGCCGGTAGCATCCTTGTCTTCCAGGGCCCCAGCAGGCCCAGAGGAGCCTGGGGTGACGTGGTTGAGTGTGCAGGTAAGTTGGGCTCTGACCTGGACATCCTGGTGAAGGTTACCTGTGAATCCCGCTAGAAATGCTCATTTACCGTTTGGGACTTTCCCTTTGTAATGGAGTTCATGTTGACCTGGACGTATCCCTGTCTCACCTGCAGGAGGTCTTACGGGACAGGGCAGACTGACAGCCCAGGACTCGGCATCTTCGGGCATTCACTCCGTCTACCTCTAGAATCCATGTGGTCAGCCACCACCACGGCCCTGGCTAACCAAGCACTGCTCCTCTGCCTGATGCGACCTTGGGCGCTCTGCCACAGCCCCGGGAGGTGCCTGTTAGTTGACTGTGTGTTTGTTCCTTGGACCAGGCTGTGTCCACTTCTGGACGCTGACCTTGCTCTTCAGTGTAGCTGTCTGGTGGCTCTGCCCACACCCTCCAATCCCGAGGAGTCTGCTCAGAAAAACCCCCAGAGTCTTGACCCTCTGTCCTGTTGGACGTGCATTTGCAAGGATTCCTCACTGGGAAGATGCTTCCTGAAATGAGCGCTCAAGCCACAAATCCTCTACAGTGAGGTTGATTCTGATTCCCTAGAATCAATCCTGTCCTCGAGTGGGTCAGAGATTTTGGACATACCAGATGCCCACTTTCTGGGCATGGATGGGGGAGGTGCCTGTCCTGCAGGCTGACGTCCCCTTCCCAAAATATACTTTTTTCTTATGCAGAACTAACATCTTGCTTGCTACCGAGCCCAAGACCATAGAGAACTATGTTTTATTTTGTCATTTGATCATAGAACAATCAGGATCCAGACACTGGGGATTAACATTGTCCTGCAAATGCCCAGAGGACAGGTCCATGTCACCCACGGCACCTGTGGGCAGCTGCCTCGATCAGCTCATCTCAGGCCCGGGGCAGGCTGGAGGGAAGAATCCGAGACGTAGCTTCTTTCCCTCTTTCCCACATGGTGCATCTCCTGCTTGACTCTCCAGGGGATTCCAGGCTGATTCCAGGAGGTTCCATACCCAGGTGACAGGGAGGGCTGACCAGGGCCTGACCCAGCTGAGGACTCAGCCTGATTCCTCAGTGGTGGCTTTGAGGTTTCAGGCAGTCCAAGTTTGGATGGGGGGCAAACACAGGGGCAATAGGACCTGTTGGGGTGAGAGCCAGATTCTTGAGAGATCACTAAGAACTTGTCTTGGAGAAAGACACAGATGCCCAAAAGCAGGAGGCCCACAGAGTAAAGACTTTCCTTCTTGTGAGTGACCACATCAGCCCACAGAGGCTGAGGGGGATCAGGAGACAGCAGAAGGGGTACAGGTACCACCTGCTGGCAAGACTGGACCAGCTCCACCCTGCTCCTGCCCTTCTCCCCCAAGGATGAGACTGTCTCTGGTCTGTTCTTCAAAATTCCTCAGAGGTCCCCTAGCCACCCACACTGCCTGCAGGGAGTCCAAACCACAGCCCCCTTAGCACCTGAGTGCCTGCAGCAAAGGAGAGGAGAGTTGGAGAGCAGACATCCCCCAAGCCTAGGGCAGGATGCAAGGACAGACGGGCAACCAGAACAGCAGCTTCGCCCTTTGTTCCAGCTGAGTGCAGGTCTGCTGGCTGGGGGCGCCTGAACAAAGGGGCTTCTCTCATGTCCTTTTCTTGGATCAAAGTGACATTCTTGCATGGACATTTTCCTACAAAATCAGCCAACTTTCCTGTCTGTGTGATTAAGAAGCCTCAATTCTTCGCTGTCTTCCTCTGCTTCTCTTGACACTTAAACTCTTGCATCTCAGTTGTATTTGCTAGTTCGCTTACTTATCATAATACAGCCCAACATACATAATTAAGAATTCAAATAGCACTAAAAGATATGAAGGCAAAATACAGTCCTCTGTGCCATTCCCCGCTTGAATTCCTCTGCCCGAACTCTTTTTCCTGCGGTGTTCTCCTATCCGTAAACAGTGCACAGCACGGTTAGTACTGGACTTGTCTGCTTTAAATGCCTACGATTTCTGATGATGGCAGATGGGACTGGGTGCTGGCCCACTTTCATACCTTTGTCTTCTCTCCCCCTATTCTTTAAAATATTTATATTGCATTTTTTGTTAAATCAATATTCAATTTTATTATAATTATGTATGTACTGTTCACTGCAGAGTGAAGAAATACTTTTAGGATCACATTTCTTTCTTGCATAACTCTTTATTCTTCCAGGAGATAATAATTACCTCATTTTTGAAAATCATCTTAGTCAATTTCATTATCCTAATAATTCTTCCAAAACTCTCCAGCAGAAATTCAAAACCACCCTAAACATTAATTTTCCATGGTTAAGCGATCAGATAAATGACTGTTTCCTTTTTTGCAAAGCTCACTCCCCTGCCCCCCGCTGTGCTCCTTGCTATCTTATTCTGGCACACAGCCCTGTTCCCTAGACTTTCCTAGCTTGTGAAGGACCTGGGTGCCAGACTCTCATCTCCTGATTTCCAGCTCTTTCTGCTTCTGAGTTTATGTCCTTCAAGGGAACATGCCAGTTTCCCATTTGGAGACATTTCACTGTAAGAACCAGCTCTGGAAGGGGGATATCCTTGCTCTGAAAGGTGGGATCAGCAGATTGTACATTTGGGAAAGGGGGTGGGGAGTTCTCACATCACTAGGGGAAAATTCAGACCCTCCCCCCACCCCCAATTCTCAAAAAGAATTTCTTTGGCCTGTAGGATGGGAGAGGGGGATTTATTAGGCCAGAAGCAGCCTTATCCCGGTGAAAGCCCTGGCTGGGAAATCAGCAAGATCAGGGTCTCCTTCATGCAGAGTAGGAGGAAGTGGCCTGCTTCTCAAGGCACTACTTTTGTGTAGTGAGAAGTTGTTGTAAATATTAGCTTTGTTAGAATAGGCACATCACTGCCGTATTGACAGCCCATCAACATGACAGCACATAGCATCAGCTAGACAAACTCTCAGTGGGTGTGACTTGTGGTATATTAAACCTCTAGATTCTGAAACCAGTCCCACATAGTTTCAAACGTTCAGCGACCCTATACCAGCAGACTCAGTGTCAGCATTTTTTAAAAGTACAAACTTGATTTCTTCAAGCAATTTTAACATTTGCCCACAATGTAGCAATGGCAGCGCAAGCTCTGTTCAAAAAATAGATATGATGGATGCCCCCAAAACATGGCGGCAAACAGACGCTAGGATTAGGCTCTCCCACAAAATATAGATTTATGGACAGAAAAATCCCTAATTTTGAGAGCTGATCTCAGGATAACTGAATGCCCTACACAATACAATCATCCCTGTGGGTGCTTTAGACTTAAAGATAAACCGAAAAGTCAGAGTAAAAAGAAGAGAAAAGACACCGAACTCCACACGGAGGAACAAAAGAAAGGAGAGGCAGACAAACCAGCTTTACAGAGCACCACTGAATACAAGGTTAGAAACCGTGGTGGGGTCAGAGGGCTCTGGCCAACTAATGGGAGTGCGACCTCCACTCCCCCACCCCAGGAGCCCCCTCTCTTCCCTGCGTGGCAGCTCTGAAGTGCAGGAAAGCTCGAGGGTCACTGCTTTCCATCCCCCACCTGGGGCTAGGTAACATCTTAGTAGGGAAGACAAACTGCCAGCACCCCGTGGGGTCCTAATCCCTCACTGGTTGCTAGGTGATATACTGGCCTGAGAAACTTGTCTAGCCGGAAAAACTGCAGAGACCATCTCAAACAATCTCCTCCCTACTCTGTAACCTGACACCAAGAGCTGATGTTAGAGAACTCTACTTTTCTCTAACCTGACTGGAGGTAACCTGACCTGGGATACAGGCTCCTGCTGGAACTGTCTCCAACCACACCCTCCTCCACAAAGTGTCTGCATCTTGGCACACAGAAGGGCTACAGAAAGGAAACTAGAGGTCCCCCCCACCCCCTGCCGTGGCCCCACACCCAACTTCTAGGAGGTTGCACAGTGGCCCCCCAGAACCTAGGTGGGAACCAACTGCTGCCCACAACCTCCACCCCTGCACCCCCTTGTGGAGAAGTGGGACCCAAGCAGCAGAAAAGAAACAAGATCAGGAACTCTCGACCCCTCCCCACCAGACATAACCACAGGGGCAGGCATAACCCCAAGGCAAACACTGAGGGGAAGAAGAAAAATAAAAAGGGAGGCGGAGAGAGAAAGAACAGAAAGACTACTAGCAACTATAAAACGACAGCAGCGACAGTAGGACAACAGCAACATCTGACACTGGAAAGGGGGGATTAAACCCTAGCAGGGGGCCTACCCGGAAACTCCAAAACCTAAAAGCAAAAGGACTACAAAACTCTCCCCAAGCTTACATCTACCCAATACCTTTTTTTCCTACTTTAATTTTTTAATTATATATCTATATAATATATATTTATATAATATAGATATTTATATATATACAAATTTAATATTATATATATACTATAAATAAATAAATATATATATATATATATATATATATATATTTTTTTTTTAACTACAATCCACCACCCCTTTTTCTACCTTAATTCCACCTGGAACCGGAAACACATTGGAAACATGCCACAAAACACAGAAATTCAACAGAGAAAAAAGAAAATCCAGGAGATACCCAGACACAGCCAAGGCAACTCAGACACTAGGAAAAAGCAAACACTCCTCAGCAAGTATAACCAAGAACCATGCCTGCCGGCACCAACAGCACAGGAATGCAACGATCAGAGCAAAGCAGAAGGCCAACAACAGGAAGAAAAAATTACAAATGACCCTCAAAACAATACACCACAGAAAGAAAATCCCTCTTCAGAACCCAATAATATGGACATAGAAGATTACATCTGCCTAACAGATAAAGAATTCAGAATTGCCATAATAAAAAAAAATAGAATTAAATGAAAAGAAGAAAGAACTGAGGAATATAAATGAAGAACTGAAAAACGAGAATGAATCCATAAAGAAGAAAATGAAGGAAATGGAGGATTTACAAACATTAGTCGAGAGCCATAAAAGTAGATTAAAACACATGGAGGAAAGAATAAGCACTCTGCAAGATAAAGATACTGAAAGAACCAAGACAGAAAAGGAAAAAGAAAAACAAAGGAAGAAGAATGAGGAAAAGCTTCAGGAACTATCTGACACCATGAGAAAAGGAAACATCAGAATCAGAGGAATCCCAGAAGGAGAGGAGAGAGACAAAGGAACAGAGAAACTTCTCAAGGAGATAATTGAAGAGAACTTTCCAAACATGAAAAAGGAAACAAAAATTGACATACAGGAAGCCAGAAGATCTCCAAATTATTACAATGAAAGGAAAAAAAACAGCAAGACATATGATAGTAAAACTATTGAGAATTCAAGACAAGGAAAATATATTGAAAATGACGAGGACAAAGAAGCAATCTACAAAGGAAAGCCAATCAGGCTGACATCAGATTTCTCTGAAGAAACGTTAAAGGCAAGAAGAGAATGGAGAGACATATGTAATATACTACATGCCAACAAATGTCAACCAAAAATACTCTACCCTGAAAAGCTCTCCTTCCTCTACGAAGAAAGAATATGGACCTTCTCTGAAAAACAGAAACTACAGAAATTCATCACTACCAAACCCCCACTCCAAAACTTACTACAAGAAACCATGAAGACAAAACCAACAGAGGAAAGACCAGGAAATACGGAATTAGGTAAGGACTAGAATCACAAAAAGGTAAAAAAAATAAAAATAAAAAAGACAAATATGGTCGACAGTATATCAATATTAACTCTAAATGTAAATGGACTAAACACACCAATTAAAAGACACACCATAGCAGGATGGATCAAAAAACAGAACCCTACCTTCTGCTGTCTACAAGAAACACAATTGCGAAAGATAAACAGAGATTAATAGTTAAAGGATGGAAAACAATCCTACAAGCAAATGGACCAAGAAAGAAGGCAGGAACAGCTATACTTATATCAGATAAAATGACTTCAAACTTAAAAAGGTAAAAAAAGACAAAGCTGGTCACTACATCATGATAAAGGGGACAATAAAACAGGAGGATATAACAATCATCAACATATACTCACCAAATGAAGGAGCACCAAAATATATCAGACAATTATTATCATCCCTGAAAGCAGACATTAAAGAAAATACATACATAGTGGGAAACTTCAACACCCCACTTTCTCTATTGGACATATCAAGAAGACAAAAAGTAACCAAGGACATTAAAGCTCTAAATAAGGACCTAGACCACATGGGATTAACAGATATCTATCGATCACTTCACCCCAGAAGTGATCCCAGACCCCACACCCCAGAAAAACTGAATACACATTTTTCTCAAGTGCGCACGGAACATACTCCAGGATCGATCACATATTAGGCCACAAAACAAACCTCAACAGATACACTAAGATCGAAATCGTACCAGCCTTCTTCTCCGATCATAAAGGAGTCAAACTGGAAATAAATCATAAAAAGGAAAAAAGAAACCTCCATACCTCATGGAGACTGAAACCCACATTACTGGAAAACCAATGAATCAACAAAGAGATCAAAGAAGAAATTAAAAAATATCTAGAACTGAACGACAACGAGGACACAACTTTCCAGAACGTCTGGGACACAGCAAAAGCAGTAATAAGAGGAAAATATATAGCATTGCAAGCTCACATCAAGAAACAAGAAACAACCCAAAGAAACAATTTAATCTCACATCTCAAAGAACTAGAAAATGAACAACAAAAAATCACAAAAGTCAGTTTAAGAAAGGAAATAATAAAAATCAAAGCAGAACTAAATGAAATGGAAATAAAAAAAAAATCCAGAAGATTAACGAGACCAAAGCTGGTTCTTCGAAAATATAAACAAAATAGACAAACCACTAGCCAGACTTACAAAGAAAAAACGAGAGAAAACACAAATAAATAGGATCATAAATGAAAAAGGAGAAATCACAACGGACACAAGAACGGAAG